>VZQC01015233.1:0-20777 GCA_009823505.1 Rhizomys pruinosus | reverse complement strand
ACGAAAATTTATTAAAACCTCCCCTTAATTCAGGCTCTTTCTTCTAGGTGCTCATTTTGAGTAGCCATGGCCATGCCTTGCTCTCATGAGGCTACTATCCCAGGACCATTCCCTAGGCAGTGTGCTACCAGGGCAACCTTAAAGCTTCATCTACTAGGGGCATTCCATCTTGGTTCAATTGTATTTATTTATTCTTTTTTTTGTTATTTTTGTGGGACTATAAATCAAATCCAGGGTCATATACATACTAGACAAGCACTCTGAACTACATCCTCAGCTTCAGTGATCTTTTTTGTTCTTGTGTGTGTGTGTGTGTGTGTGTGTGGTATATATATCTGTGCATATGCATTTGTTGGTGCATGCACATGTGTGTAAGTGGAGATCAGAGGCTGACATCAGGTGTCTCTTTATCACTCTTTCTACCTTAGTTTTTAAACTATTTGATTTATTATTTTTATTTTATGTATATGAGCGTATTGCCTACATGTGTGTAAGTGCACCTGTGTCATGCAATGCCATGTTAGAAGAGGTGGTCAGATGGCCTAGAACTGGAGTTTATGGATGGTTGTTAGCCACCTTGTGGGTGTTGGGGACCAAACCCAGGTCCTCTACAAGAGCAGCCAGCCCTCTTAAGTGTTGAGCCATCTTTCCAGACCCCCACCTTGGTTTTTTTGTTGTTGTTTTTTTTTTTTTTTTTTGGTATTTTTGTTATTTTTGAGGCAGGGTCTCCCTTTTAGTACCAGCTAGCCTGGAACTCGCTCTGTAGACCAGGCTGGCCTTGAACTCACAGAGACCTGCCTACCTCTACCTCCCAAGTGCTGGGATTAAAGACGCACACCACCACGCCTGGCTCCCACCTTAGTTTTTAAGACAGTTTCTCTCTGAACCTGGAGCTCCCCAATTTGGCTAGACCAGCTGAGCAGTAAACTCCAGTGACTGCCTGTCTTTATTGAACTAGCTCTAAGATTACAAACACAAGCCACCTTGCCCTTCCCCTTGTTAACACAGGTGCTAGAAATCTGAACTCAGGTCCTCATACTCACGTGGCACTTTACCAACTGAGTCATCTCCCCAGCCCCAATTATCTATTTTTCAAAGCATAATCTTTTTATTCATTAATTAGCTTATTATATTGTAGGTATCTGTTTATTGTAGGAGGGCAGCTGTATCAGTCTGCATTGCTGCTGGTCCCATAGGTTGTCAATAAGCCTTGACTGCATTTGTCTTTTTAAAAAACTGCTCCCCATTGTGGGTAATATAAGTGATTTTGATTTTCTATTGGCCTTACTTGTAGTGTTTAGACTTTATACAATGAATATGTAATATTTATTATTTGAAAGCATAAACTCGGGGGCTAGAGAGATGGCTCAGCGGTTAAGAGCACCTACTGCTCTTGCAGAGGACCCAGGTTCGATCCCCAGCATCCACATGGCTGCTGAGAACGGTCTTTAACTCCAGTTCCAGGGGAATCTGATGCCCTCTTCTGACCTCTGCGGCATTGCATGACACGAGTGCACCAACCTACATGCAGACAGTACACTCATACACATAAAAAATAAAAAATTAAAATTAGGGGCTGGAGAAATGGCCTAGCGGTTAAGAGCACCAACTACTCTTGCAGAGGACCTGGGTTCAATCCCCAGCACCCACATGGCAGCTAAGAACCGTCTGTAACTCCAATTCCAGGAGAACTCCAGTTCCAGGGGAATTCGAGACCCTCTTCTGACCTCCGAGGCATGGCACAACATGGGTGCACAAACATACATGCAGACAGTACATTCATACACATACAAAAATAAATTAAAAAAAATTTAAAAAACATTAAAATTAAAAATAAAAATAAATTAAAAGCATAAACTCATTTCAACTTTGAAAGGCAAATCTAATGGAAACTGGATTAGGATATCATGTTATCACATAGCTCCAAAATTGTTTTGCCTTCAGTTATCTATGCTTAAGAGGGAGGGAGGTCACAGAAAGTTTTAAACGGATTCCAGATTTGACTTTGGAATGCACTGCAGTAAAACATTACCAGTTCAGAGGAAATGAGTCTAGGTTAATCCTAAACCTAAATATTTTTAATACCTTTTTTATTTTATTTTTTGCAAACCTAATAAATCAAATGACAAATTTTATCATAGGAATGTTCTATAACAAATATATTGTTTTATGCTTTCTTTTAGTTATTTATTTTGATTGAATTTTTACAACTTATATAAAATATGTTTTTATGGCATTTAGACCTCCTCCTCTATCCATAGCACCCCTTATTGCACCCTGCTCAATTTAATGTATCTATGTTATATATAGATACATTAAATTATCTATATACTATATATATATATATATTAGGGCCAATAGAGTCTAATTAGTGTCCCCAAATGTCCTTCAGTGTGGGTCCGTCCACCGGAGCCTGGTTAACCAACCAAGAGTCTCATCCTTCAAAGAGATTGTCTCTATCCCTCTCAACGGCCATCAGTTACCTCAATTTCCTTAGGTTGGTTTGGAGTTTCTTACCCACTTCCTTGTGTCTATGCTGGGTTTTTCTGGTTTGAGCTTCATGGAACTTAAATATCATGCTACCATTGCTGTGAGTTCCTATGAGCAACTTCCAGCTGTCTGGAAAACTCTGTTTCCTTGTGGTTGTCATCACTTCTGGCTGTTAGAATCTTACCAGCCTCTCTTCTGCAGTGATCCCTGAGCCTGGGAAGGCAGAGATTTGATGTAGGTGTCCTCTTCAGGGATGAGCATTCTGCAGCCTCTTGTTCTCTGCACACTGGCCAATTGTGAGTCTCTGTGTTAATCACCATCTGCTACATGAGGAAACTTCTCTGGTGAGAGTTGAGAGATGCATTAATCTATGGTATAACAATGTCATTAGGAGTGAGCTTATTTTTATTTTTAATTCTATCTATTATTTTTATTTTATGTGTGTGAATGTATTGCCCACATGTATGTAAGTGCACTTGTCCTGTACAATGCCAGCAGATGTCAGAAGAGGGCATCAGATGCCCTGGAACTGGAGTTTATGGATGGTTGTTAGCCACCGTATAGGTGTTGGGAACCAAACCCAGGTCCTCTTTGCAAGAGCAGCCAGTCACTGAGCCATCTCTCTACTCCCAGGAGTCAGTTTAATATGATAACTATTTAGTAGAAAAGTAGTATTAGGTTCTCCCTGTATTCTGTGACCTGTCTAGCCTCGGTTCCTAAGCCTGAGATCAGTGTCAGGTATGGGCTCCATCCTAGAAAGCAGACTTTAAATCTGATTACAGAGTAGATAGTTATTCTCATAATATTCATGCACTATCGAACTGGTGGTCCTATCTTGCCGAGCCAGTTGTTATTGTAGCTCACAGGATTCACAGCTGGGAAAAGCTGATGATTACTTTTTCCTTCCTGTAGCTTGCATAGTACTTCCTAGTACTGTGGACACGAGTCAGTACAGATGAGGCTCTGAAGTCAGCACCAGCTTGATTTCTCCTTGTTTTTTTCTACAGCTAATGTGCACAGTGTTTTCGGCAATAGTCTAACCATCCAGTTCTGGTGGGTCAAGGTCTATGGGATCCTGGTCAACAGCTTCTAGAGAGGGAGTCCATGTCTGACACTAATTTTTTTTTTTTTTTTTTTTTTTTTTTTAAGGCAGTGTCCCTCTTTTATACAGAAATTTCTTCTAATCTCTTTTTATAATGTATGTGCATATACTTTAAGAAACTTAGGCTGGAGAGATGACTCAGTGGTTAAGGGCACTGACTGTTCTTGCAGAAGACCTGGGTTCAAATCCCAGCACCCACATGGTGGGTAACAACTGCCTATAGCTCTAGATCCAGGGGATCTGACACCCTCTTTTGTCCTCTGCACAACACAGATGCACTTACATATATGTAGGCATAACACTCATACACACAAAATAAAAATAACTAAATTCCATTTTGTATATGTACCACACCTTCATTATCCATTCATCAGCTGATAGACATCTAGGTTGTTTCCAGTTTCTGGCTTTTATGAAAAGGGCATCAATGAATGTAGATGAACAGGTATTTCTGTAATAGGGTGTAGACTCTTTTGGCTATATGCCCAAGAGTGGTATGACTGCGTCATATGGTAGATTAATTTCTCACTTTTTGAGGAATCTTCACACTGATTTCCATAGTAGCTGCACCAGTTTGCATTGCCACCAGCAGTGGGTAAGAGCTCCCCTTTCTCCACATCCTCACCAGCATTTGTTGTTTTTGTTGTTGTTGTTTGCCATTCTGAGTAAAATAAGATGAAATCTCAAAGTGGTTTTAATCTGCATTTCCCTGATGACTAAAGATGTTTTTAAATTTTTTAAAGTATTTCTCATCCCTGTGTATTTCATCTTTAGAGAATTCCCCATTCAGATCTTTGCCCCACTTTTAAAATTGGTTGTTTATTTTATTTATGTATTTATGTATTTATTTATTTATTTATTTGGTATTTTTGAGACAGGGTCTCCCTTTAGACCCAGCTGTCCTGGAGCCAGTCCCAGGCTGGCCTTGAACTCACAGAGATCTGCCTGCCTCTGCCTCCCAAGTGCTAGGATTAAAGGCATGTGCCACCGTGCCCGGCAGGTTGTTTATTTTTCATGTTTAGGTTTTTTTAAGTCTTTGTACATTCTAGATACTAGCCCTCTGTCAGAAGCGTAGCTGGCGAAGACTTTTCTTCATTCTGTGGAGTGCTTCTTCACTCAAATGATGGTGTCCTGTGATGTACAGAAACTTTTTAGTCTCATGCGTTCTCATTTGTCAGTTGTTGAACCTAATGCTTGTACTACAGGAGTCCTGTTCAGAAAGTCCTTTCCTGGGCCTCTAAGTTCAAATGTATTTCCTGCTTTCTTCTTTATCTAATTCAGGATATCAGGTCTTATGTTGAGCTCCTTGATCTGTTTGTACATGGTAAGAGATAGGGATCTAGTTTCATTTTTCTAGATGTGCTTATCCAGTTTGACCAACACAATTTGTTGAACATGCTGTCTTTTTTCCAGTGTGTATTTTTTGCTCCTATGTCAAAATTTTTTTTACTCCTTTGTAAATGTGTAGATTTAAATCTGGGTCCTCAATTCTATTTGACTGATCAAAGTTTTTGTTTTTATAACAGTACATGATTTTTTTGTTGTTGTTCTTTTCAAGACAGGGTCTTCCTGTAGCCTCAGCTGTCCTAGAACTCACTTTGCAGACCAGGCTGGCCTTGAACTCACAAAGATCCGCCTGCCTCTGCCTCCCAAGTGCTAGGATTAAAGGCGTGCGCCACCACGCCTGGCTACATGATGTTTTTTTAATTGCTATAGCTCTGTAGTGTAATTTGAAATCGGGGATGGTAATGCCTCTAGTAGTTCTTTTATTATTCAAGATTATTTTAGCTATCCTGGATTTTTTGTGTTTCCATATTAAATTTGAGATTATTTTTTCAATTTCTGTGAAGAATTGTGTTGGAATTTTAATGGGTATTGCATTGAATCTTTAATTGCTTGTGGTAGGACAGCCATTTTCACAATATTAATCCTACCAATCCCTGAGCATGAGATGTCTTTCCATCATCTGGTATCTTCTTCAGTTTCTTTCTTCAGTGTCTTAAAGGTTTTATTGTACAGGTCTTTCGCTTTGTTAAATTTATTCCAAGATACTTTATGGATTTTGAGGCTATTATCAACAGAACTGTTTCCTGGATCTCTTTCTCAGTATGTTTGTTGTTGGTGTAGGAAGGACACTGACCTTTGTGTTAATTGTATATCCTGCTCCCTTACTGAATGTATTTGTTAGATCTAGGAATTTTCTGGTGAAGCCTTTAGGGCCATCTATGTATAGAATCATATCCTCTCAAATAAAGATACATGTCTTCTTCCTTTTCAAAATGTTTCTCCTTTATCTTCTTTATTTGTCTTACTGATCCAGCTAAGACTTCAAGTACAACATTGTACAGGAGTAGAGAGAGTGGACATCTTTTCCTTGTTCCTGATTTTAATGCTTTCATTTTTTTGGTCCATTTTTAGTATGATGTTGACCGTGGGTTTATGGAATACTGCCTTTTATTAATGCTGAGATATGTCCCCTTTATGCCTAGGCTCTGTGTGACTTCTATCATGAATGGATGTTGGATTTTATCCAAGGCTTTTGGAGCATCTGATGAGATGATCATGTGATTGTTGTCCTTGAGTCTGTTTATGTGGTAAATTATATTTATTGATTTATGTATACTGAAACATCACTGCATCCCTAGGATAACGCCAACTTGATCATGGTGGATAATCTTTTTGATGTGTCTTGCATTCTGTTTGTGAGTATTTTATTGAGAATATTTCCATCTATGTTCATCAAATAGATTGCCTTATAATTTTCTTTTTTTGATGGGTCTTCTTCTGGTTTTGGTATTAGAGTGATATTGGCTTTATAGAAGGAATTTGGGAGTGTTCCTTTATTTTCTATTTTACAGAATAATTTCAGGAATATTGGTATTTGTTCTTTTTAATTGGGAGATTTTTAATTACTTTATTTCATTTGTTATTAATCTGTTTCAATTATTTATGCCATTTTGATTTAATTTTGGTAGGCAGTACATATCTAGAAATTTATCCACTTCTTTTAGATATTTTTTTTTTTTTTTTTGGTCTTTTTGAGACAGGGTCTCTCCCTGTTGCTCTGGCTGCCTCTTCCTCCCGAGTGCTAGGACTAAAGGTGTGTGCCACCACACCCGGCTGGAATACAGATTTTTAAAGTATTTCTTTACAGTTTTCTGAATTTCCTCAGGGTCTGTTGTAATGTTTCTCTTTTCTTTTCTTTTTTTTTTGAGGGGGTCTTTTTGAGACAAGGTCTCCCTGTAGCAGCAGCTGTCCTGGAACTCGCTCTGTAGACCTGGCTGGCCTTGAACTCACAAAGATCTGCCTGCCTCTGCCTCCCAAGTGCTAGGATTAAAGGCGTGTGCCGCCAGGCCTGGCTGATTTTTTAATTTTTTAATTTAATTTAATTTTATTTTTAATGTTTCTCTTTTCATATCTGCGTTTGCTAATTCGAGTCCCCTCTCTTTCTTTTGGCTAACTTGACTAAAGGTTTGTAATCTTGTTAATCTCTTGGAAGAATCAACTCTTTGTTTCCGTGGTTCTTTGTGTTGTTTTCTTTTTCATTCATAGTCCATTCATTTCAGCCTTGATTTTACTAATCTCTTCCCATCTACTCTTTTTAGGTGTTTTTTGTTCTTGGTTTTCCAAGGCTTTCAGATGCACTATTAATTTATTCATGAGATGTTTGTAATTTTCTGGTGTAGGCACTTAATGCTATAAGTTTTCCTCTCAGGACTGCCTTCCTTGTGTCCCAAAGGTTTGAGTTTGTTGTGTTTTCATTTTCATTCAATTCTAGGAAACTTTTAATTTCCTTTGTGATTGCTCCCATAATCCAGTTTTCATTCAGAAATGTGTTGTTTAGCTTCCACGAATTTGGGTACTTTTCCCAATTTTTATTGTTGATATCTGGCTTTAGTCCTTCTTGGTCAGATAGGATATTTCAATTTTCATAAATTTGTGGAGACTTGCTTTGTGTTCTAATATGTGATCAATTTCAGAGAATGTACCATGGGCAGCTCAGAAGAAAGTGTATTCTTTGGTGTTGGATGGAATGTTCTGTAGATAACTGTAAAGTCCCTTTAATTTGTGGTGTCATTTAACTCTAGATTTTCTTTTTATGTGTTTACTTTTGTTTTATGTGTATGAGTGTTTTGGCTGCATGTACGTACTTGCACCACATATGTGCAATGCGGAAGGAGACCAAAAGAGGACATCAGATCCCCTCTAATTGGGAGAATTATGTAAGGTTGTTAGCTGCCATGTGAGTTCAGGGAACAAAACCCAGGTCTTCTAGAAAAAGCAGCCAGTGCTCTTAATCACTGAGCCATCTCTCCAGCCCTGACTTTTTGTTTTCAAACATTAAGAAATCATCCTCATCTCCCTGTCTACCTCTCAATCCTTATATTTACTGGTTACTATTACTATTAGTTCAGCTACCCTTAAAATAGGCTATGACTTAGTTTTCCTGTTGCCGCGATAAAATACCCTGATAAGGGAACTTAAGGGAGAAAGAATTTATCCTGGCTCACAGTTCAAGGGTGCTCATCATGGTGAGAGTGTCAGGGCAGCAGGGGCTTGAAGCAGCTGGTCACACCACATCCACAAAAGCAGAGACCATGAATACTAGTCTTCAGCTCACTTTCTCCATTTAATACAGTTCAGTCTCCCTGCCCAAGTTAGGATGCCTCTTCCCACCTCAATGAATTTAATTAAGATAATCCCTCATGGGCGTGACCAGTCTTCCAGGTGATGCTAGAGTCTGTCAAGTTAATAACACTCACTACCAGAAGCTGGTAACTTTTTAAATGTTTGTGGGTTCAGTTTCATAGTGATGTTTCTGAGGGCTTGCTTCATGGTGTATCTGGGGATTGAGGATGTGCCTTAGGACCTGAGAATGTATGTGTGTGGGGAGACAGAGGGGTGAAATGTCCCCCATAGGCTCACGTGTTTGACTACTTGGCCCCAGCGGGTGGCACAGCTTTGGAAGGTTGTGGAACATTTAGGAGGTAGAGTCTCACTGAAGGAAGTGGGTCACTGAGGGCAGGCTGTGAGGTTCATAGTCCTGCCCCACTTCCTGTTCTCTCTGCTTCCTGACGGTAAATGTAACGTGACAAGCCACCCCAAATGATTAAGGAAAACACCTGATGTTGACCTCTGGGCTCCATATGTGTACACATGTATATGCATGCATATACCATGTGCATATACACACAAAATAAAAATTTCATTTATTTTATTTTTTATGTGTATGAGTGTTTTGTCTGTATGTAAGTATCTGTGTCACACGTGCCTGTGGAAATCAGAAGAGGGTGTCTGATCCCCTGAAACTGGAGTTATAGATGGTTGATAACTGTCATATGAGTTCTGGGAACTGAACCCAGGTCCTCTGAAATAGTAGCTAGTGCTCTTAACCACTAAACCATCTTTCTAGCCTCCAGATTTTTATTTTATTTTTATTTTTTATGTGTATGAATGTACTGTGTGCATGTAGGTTGGTGCACCCGTGTCATGCGATGCTGAGGAGGTCAGAAGAGGGCATCAGATTCCCCTGGAACTGGAATTAAAGACGGTTCTTAGCCGCCATGTGGGTGCTGTGAATGGAACCCGGGTCCTCTGCAAGAGTAGTTGGTGCTCTTAACCGCTGAGCCATCTCTCCAGCCCTGCCTTCAGATTTTTAAAAAATAAAATAAATTCTGTGTAGAGGAAAGATTGTTGATATGATAAAAAAAGAGAAAAGAAAGAAGAAACAATGACTTTTTCTCACAGTGGACTTCCCATGGAATATAAACACCTCTTTTCTTGGTGATACAGCTTTCCTAAGGCCTTAGAATTACTTTCTTAGTCTTTCTTATATAAGGAAGGATGAAACATGGAGAATATCGAGAAAGAGTGAGAAAGAGATGAAAAGCATGTTTGGCGGAATGCATGAGCTCTGGTGGGGTGGGGGCCTAGGGTGGGGAACACAGGTCTAGATTTGATAACCTTGTACAAAATATATATTAAAAAAACAAATAAATTTTTAAAAAAAGAAAGGAAGGATGAAGGAGGAAGGCCAGAAGAGTTAAAACCTAACAAGGCCTCATGGAACATACATACATTTGTATGTGTTCCACCTACCTAATCTTCTCCATTCTAAATTGGTAGTGCTTAGCTAAGAGATGTAAGGAAGTGATTGGTAAGTTGTGGTTTGATCATGCAAGAAATGGTTAACAATGGAAGAATAGCCTGGCCATGTCTGACCCTAGAATTCTACCCATCTATTGAGTTGAACCAATGCTCCAACACCCAATTCAGTCCAGGCAATGAAAAGAAAAGTGACCGAGAAGAACAATGTGGGCTTCTCAAGGGTCTGGTGTTCATGGCCACCTGCCTCAGGATGTTCTTGGAAAGTGAACTAGCTGGGAAACCTTCCTCAGAGTGAGATGTGTCCAGCCCTAGACATTCCACTCACTTATTGCAAAACCTTTCCCATGTTATTTTACTATATGACGTTCAGTGTCCTTTTCTGTAAAACAGAGCTCCCCAGCTCATTGAACCCTTGGGAAGATCTGGTGAGGAGTGCAGGCAGGAGTGTGCACTGACACAACAAGCCCGCAAAGACCATGCCCTACTTTACAGCTGCTGTAGGACTTTGGGTAAGTGGTAGATGCCAACAAACATTAAATGAGGGGAAGCTAATTCTTGGCAGCCTACGCTAGCAGGCTGCACTGATCTCAGATGTCAGCAGGTATCTAGGCTGTGCCAGAAGTGGGCCAAGACTAAGGGATGGACATCATTCTCAACAGGGGTGGACAGGGAAGACTGACCTGGAGGGGTTAGGAGCCCTTGGAAGAGGAACTGGGAAGACTCAAGAACAGGAATTGTGGACATGGTTACAAAACTAGGGGTCCGTGAAGTTAGTCTCAGCCACCAGGCTCAGATCAGAGCTAAGAAAGTTGCAGCAAAGGGGAAGGGTGGGTGTCTACTATCAGAGTGTCTGCCATAGCTTATTTCTACTATAAGTGGTATTTACACAGCTTAAAAAAATCAAAACTGGGGACACTCATACACATAAAATAAAAATTAAATAAAAAACTGGGGCCAAGCATAGTAGTGTACATATTTGATCCCAACACTCAGGATGCAGAGGCAGATAGATCTCTGTGAGTTTGAGGCCAGCCTGGTCTACATAGCCAGTTCCATGCCAGCCAGGGCTACATAGTAAGATCCTGTCTCAAAAAAATATAAATAAAAACTGGGGCTGGCAAGATGGCTAGTGGGTAAAGGGACCTGCCGCCAAGTTGGATAAACTGTTTGTTCCCAAGGACCCACAAAGGTAAAAGAGAACGGACTCCCATGGGGCTGGAGAGATGACCTAGTGGTTAAGAGCACCGATCGCTCTTACAGAGGACCTGGGTTCAATCCCCAGCACCCACATGGCAGCCGAGAACCGTCTGAAACTCCAATTCCAGGAAAACTCCAGTTCCAGGGGAATCCAACACCCTCTTCTGACCTCCGCGGCATTGTACGACATGGGTGCACAGACCTACATGCAGACAGTACATTCATACACATACAAAAATAAATAAAAAATTAAAAAAAAAGAGAATGGACTCCCACAAGTATTTTTTTTTTTGACAATTTATAGCTCTTTATTGAATAAGAAAAGTAGAACATGAACACATTTTTTTTTTTTCTGCAAGTGCCTCTAACTTTTCCAACCTGGAAGGGCATGCTCACCTGTCCTGTTGGCTGGCCCTATTTCCCTATTTTCTAATTCTTTAGTGTAGGTTTTTATCCAGTGGATGAACTGCACAAGTCATCTTCTGACCTCTACTGGCACACTGGGGTGCACATGTCCACACACACACACACACACACACGCATACAAAATACATCAAATGTTAAAAACTTTTTAAAAAAATAAAAATTAGGGCTGGAGAGATGGCCTACTGGTTAAGAGTGCCAACTGCTCTTGCAGAGGCCCCGGGTTCAATCCCCAGCACCCACATGGCAGCTGATAACTGTCTTTAACTGCAGTTCCAGGGGAATCTGACACCCTCTTCTGACCTCCGCAGCATTGCATGACATGGGTGAACAAACCTACATGCAGACGGTACACTCATAAAAATAAATAAATTAAAAAAAATTTTAAAAAAGAAAAATAAATAAGAAGAAAAAAACATTAGGATGAGTAGCTCGGTGGGAGAGAGCTTGCCTAGCATGCGTATAGTCCTGGGTTAGAATCTCAGCACCATAGAAATAAAGAAATGAAGGAGGGAGGGAGGAAAAGAGGGAAGGGAAGGGCGCAGAGGGCTAGCTGGGAGGGCTGGATCCAGTCTTCCTCATTCATCATCTCACACCTTCTACTGCTGATCACTTCAAAGACTGTCACCTTTTAAATGCTTTAAATTTTGTTTTACAAATACAAAGGAATAGGGGCTGGAGAGATAGCCTAGCGGTTAACAGCACCGATGACCCAGGTTCGATCCCCAGCACCCATATGGCGGCTAAGAGCCGTCTGTAACTCTAATTCCAGGAGAACTCCAGTTCCAGGGGAATCTGAGACCCTCTTCTGACCTCCGCGGCATTGCATGACACGGGCGCACAGACCTACATGCAGACAGTACATTCATACACATACAAAAATAAAAAAAAAAAAATACAAAGGAATATAAGTCCATAGTCTCACTTCTGCCCATTATACAAAGGACAGCATACTATATGCACTTTGACTTTCTGTTTTTGTTATATAGAGTGAGTGTGTGTGTGTGTGTGTGTGTGTGTGTGTTATTAATAACTTTATTTTTCAGGAATGCAAAGAAATATCCAGTATCTATATTCAATGTTTTTACTTATCCTTGGTGCTTTGGAAATATAGTGTGCTTTCTTTGTTTTTGAGACTGGGTCTTGTATAGCCAAGGCTAGCCTTGAAACCCTAATCCTTCTGCCTCTATCTCCTGAGCCCTAGGATCATGGGTATGTGCCAGTATACCATGTGTTCTAGTGTGCTTCTCTGTGGCTGTGATAAAACATTCTGACCAATGCAACTTGAAGAGGAAAGGTTTACAAGTTACAGCCTAGCATCAAGGGAGACCAGGGCAACAGTTCAAGCCAGAACCTGGAAGGGGGAGTGGCAGCGGAGACCAGAGAGGAAGGCTGCCACAGGCTGGCTGCCTCTGGCCTGCTCAGCTACCCTTCTTATGCAGCCCAGGCCCAGGCACCTAGGGATTATACTTCCCTGAGTGGGCTGTTCCCTCCTGAATCAATGAGCAATTAAGAAAGTGCCCCCCGCCCCACACACAAGAAAAAAAAAACAACTCCAACAACAAAAAAGGAAGTTTGGCCTGGTGGCTCACACCATTGTTAATCTTAGCACTTGGGGAGGCAGAGGCGAAGTGGATCTCTGTGAAGTTCAAGGACAGCCTGGTCTACAGTGTGAGCTCCAGGACGCCAGAAGCTCCAGGGAGACCCTGTCTCAAAAAAGCCAAAAAAAAAAAAAAAAAGGAAGGAAGGAAGGAAGGAGGAAGGAAAGGAAGAAAGAAAAAGAAAATGCGCCCACAGACTGTCACAGAGCGATCAGATGGAGATAGTCCTCAACTGAGAGCCCCTCTTCTTAGGTTTATTTAGCTTTGTGTCAAGTTGATTACTAAAGTAAATAAACACCCAGAGTCCTCAACCCACTCCCCTCCCTCACCCTTTCTCCTTCCCTTCTCTCTCTCTCTCTTTCTCTTTCACAGGTTCTCCATATGTTGCTCAACCCCCAGAGCTTGAGATTCCCCTGCCTCAGTCTTCCTGTGCTAGACTGACAGGCAGCTGTGTTTCTGGTGGTTTGTTGGTTTTATTCTTGGTTTTTTGGGTGCTTCTTGTTTTTTTTTTTTGTTTGTTTGTTGTTTTTTTTTTTTTGGTCTTTTTGAGATAGGTTGTCTCCCTATAGCCCCAGCTGACTTGGAACTCACTCTGTAGACCCAGGCCTGGCCTGAACTCACAAAGATCCGCCTACCCCTGCCTCCCAAGTGCTAGGACTAAAGGCTTGGGTCACCACGCCCGGCTATTCTTGGTTTTTGAGACAAAGTTTCAAGTATCTCCAGCTTAGTCTCCAGTGAAGGATGACTATCAACTTCTGACCCTCCTGCCTCCTTCCTGAGTCACAGGCATATACTAAGACACATGCTAGGGACTGAACCCAGGGCCTAGTACATGCTACACAAGCGTCTACCAATGGACTCATGTCCCTAGGCCTCAGTGTCTTCATAGCACCTTTAAGCAGAATCCTGTTTGCCAGAGTCTTGCTGCATTCTAGGTGGAAATTACAGCTGTGCATTCCTCTTTACAAAGTTCTCACAACCCCAAGATGGTGCCAGCTGTTACTGACACCCAGAAATCAGTAATGTAGTTGGCGACAGCTGCTTCTAGGTCTCTGATCATTGATGAGGGCAGCAGAGAACTTTCAGAAAGTCCCAAATTTTGTGAAGTGGGCATCACAGAAATGTTCTCCTCTGGGGAAGCCGAGTGCTGGTGCCTTACCCTACCACGGGCAGATGGTCACCCCCACCTCACGTTGCCACCTGGACACCATCCACCATGACTGACTAGCCGTCAGATGAGCAGAGTGGCTGATGCTCGGCATGTAAAAATGGGCGTGGTGGCGCGTGCCTTTAATCCTAGCACTTGGGAGGCAGAGGCAGGCAGATCTTTGTGAGTTCAAGGCCAGCCTGGTCTACAGAGTGAGTTCCAGGACAGCTGGGGCTACAGAGAGACCCTGTCTCGAAAAAAACCAAAAAAATAAAAAAAGTAAAAATAGAGTTCTAGACCTTGAACTAGATCCTCCTGCCTTCACCTCCTGGGCTGGAATTACAAGTATGTGCCACCCGGCCCAGGAAGGACACAGTCTAACCTTCATGCATGGCCTCAGAAAGGCTCAAATACTTCAGTCCTGACAGTGGTGTGGTTGTGCTAACATCCCTCTGTTTCCAGAGCTCATTTAGCCATTCCTTGGAGAACTAGGTTAGGAGCCAGAAAATGAAAGCGTAGAAGGTGCCTTCTGGAATGCTCATTCCAGAGGGGCAGCCTGAATGGTCCCAGGTATTTCTATACAATTCAACAAAGCTAGGGCAGTGATGTCCATGGGTGGCCTCTAGGTCCACTGCAGACTTGGGGGATGTGACTAGAGGGTTCACAAGGCAACTGTTTCGGGGCTGGGCTTTGGAAAAGTAAGTAGCTTTATACTAAGCTGAGGGAAGGGCTCTGGGAACAGTACAGCAATGGCAGAGAGCAGGTGAAGCTCAGTGAGGCAAAGAATTAGAAGCAGATTCTTTGTGGGGATCACTTCTCAGAGTGGGCAGATCCAAGGCTGGACTTTGGAGGAAGCGACTAGACATTCAGGGAATGACATGACCCAGATAAAGAGGGCCAGGACAGAATGGACAGGCTAAGCACAGGAGCTCTTTGTGGGAACTGGGGGGCGGGGGGGGAGGCAAGAAAGTGTCGCTTCAAAGAGGGACCAGGCACATCATCTACTGTGTGGGGTAACTCCATTTAAATTTATATATAGCTGCCGGGCGGGATGGCGCACGCCTTTAATCCCTGCACTTGGAGGCCAAGAGGCAAGGCGGACCTTTGTGAGTTTCAAGGCCAGCCCTTGTCTACAGATGTGAGTTTCCAGGACAGCCGGGGCTACCAGGGGAGCACCGCCTGTCTAAAAAGACATAAAAAAAAAAATTATATATAGCCGCTAATCCACTCAGAGACCTCAGTTCAAATCCTGGTACCCACAAAGGTGGCTAACAACCATACTAAACACCAGTTCCAGGGGTACAATACCTCTTCTGAGTTCTTTGGGCATTTGCATGACATGGGCACACTCACATACATGCAGGCCCATACACTCATACAATATAAATAAATAAACACACACACACACACACACACACCACACACACACAGACCACACCTCTTCGCACGCAGTTTTTAAAGGATAATTCTCCCAGAAGGCATAGCTTATCAAACAGAAAGCCCAGTGCCAGGTGTGAAATACCTCCCCTAGAATGATTGGTTGGGGGGCTGGAGAGATGCCCAGCGGTTAATGAGCGCCGACCGCTCTTACAGAGGACCCAGGGTTCGATCCCCGGCAATCCACAATAGCGGCTCGAAGAACCTCTAAACTTCCAATTCCAAGAGAACTCCCAGTTCCAGGGGAATCCGAGGCCGTCTTCCCCTGACCTCCGCGGCGTTGCACACACGGGTGCACAAACTTGCATGCAGACAGTACATTCATACACATACAGAAATAAATAAAATTAAAAAAAAAAGAATGATTGGTTGGGAGGGGTCCCAGAGACCCCCCCAAACCAGGCAAATTATTGTCATTGCTCTTTATTACCTACCACAGCTTTGAAAGTAAGTCCCTACTGCTGAAGACCCAACACACTTTGGTCACAGGACTTGAAGAAATCAAGCTCGCCCTGACCTGGACGCTTCCCCCACTGCTGGCTAGCTTGCATTGTACCTAAGGGCGCTATCCAGGCTGCTGGGGGAGCAAAGTCACCAACCCACCTACCCAGCTGCGAACCCTGCAAACTACAATAATGACTGGCTTGGCAAGATAAAGATACACACATAGTACAATAGTGGCCTGAATATTATGGGAGTAGGCAACTGTTTTCTCATTGGATTTAAGGACACTCCACAAGAGGAAATTCATGCCTAATAATGTAAATATGGCCAATAGCCAATGACTGGGGATCTGGTATGCCCTAGGGGTGAACCTGCTACTTTTTTTTTTTTTTTTTTTTTTGGTCTTTTTATAGACAAGGGTCTCCCTGTAGCCCCAGCTGTCCTGGAATTCACTCTGTAGACCAGGCTGGCCCTTGAACTCACAAAGATCCCCTGCCTCTGCCTCCCAAGTGCTAGGATTAAAGGCGTGCACCACCACGCCCGGCGTGAACCTGCTACTTTTTATTTGGCTAAGTGGACATAGTATCACACTGCCTTCTAATATGCATCTCTATACCTGGAGAGGAGTACAGCTTTCAGCCCTCATCATAGAAGCATCTTTGTTTTTCTTTGTTTTTTATTTTTATTTTTATTTATTTATTTTTATTTGTATTTTATTTATTTATTTTTTTAACAAATCTAGACCCGTGTTCCCGCTCATACCCCCACCGTCAGAGCTCGTGCATTCTGCCAACATGCTTTCCATCTCTTAGTCTTTCTCAAAATTTTTCCATGGGGACGTGACTGTTTTTGAGCAGAAGTTCACTGGTTTCAGTCAGTTTCTTTGATGCAGTATTTTCTGTGTTGTTGTTGTTTCCCAAAATGCATTATGTCAGCAACTGCTTTGTACAGAAGCTCAGGGGGCCCTACAAAGAAATACTTACAACTGGGTAATGTGGCACTAGCATCCACAGATGAAGGGATACCATTCGCGTTGTTTTTCTGGGACTGTGGTTCTTTTACTCAGCATGATGTCCTCCTAGCTCCAGCCATTTTCCAACAAAGCTCATGATGTCCGTTTTTCTTTACTATTGAGTAGACTCCATTGTGTAGATGTACCAACATTTTCTCTATCCAATCGTACAGTTGAGGGGCATTTAGGTTGGTTCCAGCTCTTTGCTTTGTAAAGACCTGAAATAAACATGGCCGTGGCAGATCTCCTGGTGGTGGCGTAGTCTGAGAGGTACATGCCCAGGATGGGTATGGCTGGGTCGGTGGCAAGTTCAATTCCAAGTCTTCCAAAGGGTTCTCCAAACTGCTTTCCATAGGGCTTGTACGAGTTTACATTCCCACCAGCAAGTGGATGAGTGTTCCCCTTATCCCACAACCTCTTCAGACACTTGGTTCTTTGTTTTCTTGGATCTAGCTAGTCCTTATTGGAGTAAGATGATTCTTAAAGTGGTTTTTGGATTTGTTTCCTTAATTATTAGTGAAGTTGAGCAGTTCTTGAGGTGTTCTCAGACATCTCTAATTCTTCGCTTGTGAATTCTCTGTTTTCGATCTCTTTGCCTCCATCTATTGAGCGGAGTCATTTGATGTTTTCTTTTTCTTTGTTTTTTGAGTAAGTTTATATTTCTGGAATAATCAATGCTTTTGTCAGATGTATCTGCAAGTGAAGGTTCTCCCCACTCTGTAGGGATTCTTTTCACTTCCCCTTGATTGTTTTCTTTTGATGTACAGGAAACTTTGGAGTTTGATGAGTCCATTTGTCAATTGTCACCCTCCTTAATTCTTTTGTGGCAGCTGCTGTTGATTGTAGGAAGTCTTTTCCTACGCCTATGTCCTTGTAGTCTGCTGCCAACTTTTTCTTTCTATCACCTCAGAGTTTGGGGTTTCAACGTGAAGGTCTTTAATCCATCTGAGTTGACATTTTGTACAGGGCCGAGAGGTAGGGGTTTAATTTTCTTTCTAAAGTGGTGATCAGTTTTGCCAACAACACTTACTGAAGATACTGTCTTTTCTCCATTAGTGGTTTCTTGGGCCCCCTTGTCAAATATGAGGATGGCTGAAATTAGTTGTGCTCAGATGTGGATCTTCGGTTTTGTTACTTTGGGTCCAGGGTCTGTTTTGTGCCAGTACCAGGCTTGTTTTTATGACTATACCCTTGTATATGTTTAAAATCTGGTTAGAGATCCTCCTGTGTGCTCTGTTTCACTACAAGGATTGATTTAGAGCTATTCGGAGGATCTTTTGTTTCTCCAATATTGTAAGTTTGTCAAGCCTGTGAAGCTCTGGGGGGGATTTTGATTGGGTTTGTGTTAAATCTATATAAGTGTTTTGGTAAAATGGAACATTTTTACAATGGTTAATTTTCCCAATCCATAAGATGGGAGGTTTTTCCATCTTCTAAGTTCTTCTTCAATTTCTTTCTTTAGGGTTTAAAATTTTTTGTAGAGGTCTTTGTGTCTTTGTTAGGTTTGTTCCTGGCTATTTTATTGTTTTTAAGCCTATTGTGAGTGGGAAGTCTCTTTGAATTCTTTCTCCAGTTGCTTGTTCTTGGTGTAAAAAAGGCCATTGAATTTTAAGGTTAATTTGTATCCTGCCAATTTACCGAAGCTGTTTAATCGTTTCTGGAAGTTTTCCTGGTGGAGTTTTTTGCATCTCTTAGATAAACAATCATATATACAAGCAAAAGGGAATAGTTTGACTTCCTCTTTCCCAATTAGTACTCCCCTTTAATTTCATTTTCCTTGCCTTATTCTTCTAGCAAGTGTTTCAAGCACTATATTGAAGAGGAGTGGTGATAGGGGCAGCCTTGGCCTGAGTTCCCTACCTTTAAAGGGAATGTTTCTGTCCATTTCCCAATTTAGGATGATATTGGCTGTGGGTTTACTGTATATGGCTTTGATTACATTGAGGAAGAATCCCTCCAATCCCAATTCCTTCTAGGACTTTATTTTTTTTTTTTTTTTTTTTTTTTTATTAAAGGTTTTTTTTCTGCATCGATTGAGATAAATGTGTGGTTTTTGTCTTTTGATTACCGTTTAAAGTGTTTGATGATGTTATTGATTTTCGTATGTTGAACCATCCCTTACATCTCTGGGTATGAATCCAAACTTGGCATGATGGATGATCTTCTTGATGTGGGTCTGTATGCGATTGTTGCCAGTATCCTGTTAAGGGAATTTTGGCTCTGTGTTCATGAAAAGGGGATGGGTTCTGGATAATTCTCCGTTTGTGGTTTGTTAAATCTTTGCCTGGTTTTGGTAATAGAGTGATGTTGGTTCATAGAAGGAATTGGGAGAGTTTCCTCGATTGTATACTTCTAAACTAGTTTCAAGAATAATGGTTGTAGGGTCTTTTTGAAATGTTTTTATAGAATTCTGCTGAGTGACCATCTGGGCCTGGGCTATATTTAGTTAGGAGGTTTCTTAATAGAACATCCTCTATTCATATGAATTTAGGTGAGGTCTGTATTTAAGGGCTGCTGTCTCCTCTGGCCAAGCTTTGGGAATTCCCAAGATTTCAGATATTCATACCATTTCCTTTTAGATTTTTCAAACTTGGTAGAATATAGGTTCTTGTAATATTCCATATAATTTTCTTGATCTTTCTTTGTCCGTGTGAATTTCCCTTTTCATCACAGATTGTATTTATATAGATTTGAAGTTGTTCCTTCTATCTTGGTTAACACTGGTTAGAGGGTCCTGTCTATCTTGGTTTTTCTTTCGAAGAACCAACTTTTTGCTTCATTGATTTTTGTATTGTTTTCTTTGTTTCTTTTTTCCATTTGATTGTCTGCTCGCTGAAATTTTTGTTTATTCTCTTTCCGTGTCTGTTTGGTTTAGGGTTCACTTGTTGTTGCCTCTCAAGTACATTTAGCTGAGTGTTAGATTCTATGGGCAATTGTGCTCTTCTGTTTGTCTATGTTAGGCACCTTTCAGGGCTATATAAATTTTCCCTCTTAGGACTGCTGTTTAAGTGTTAATCCCGATGATTAGAGATTTGTTGTGTTGTAGTCATTGTCATTGCCTTTCCAGGATGTTTTTATTTTCTTTTTTATCTCTTCCTGACCATTTCTTATTCAATTGAGTGTGTTGTTTGAGGCTGCGCATTTGTGTTCTGGTAGGTCAAGGGCTTTGTCCTGCATGGTTGATGTTGAGTTTTATTGGACTGTGGTCTGACAGGATGCATGAAATTATTTATCTTTTTGTAACCTTTGTACGATGGTTTTTTCTTGTGTTCCCAGGATTGGTGCAATTTTGGAGAATGTTCGAGGTGGAGGTGGCTGAGTGAAAGTGATATCTCTGGTATTAGGATCGGAATGTTCGGTGAAGAGGGTCTATGAGGTCCATTTGGTGTATCATATCCGTTCAGTTCAGATGTCTTCTGTATTTTTTTATTTTTTGGTCCTGTTGACCTATCCAAAGGACTCAGTGGGGTATTGAAATCTCCGCACTATGAGTGTGCTGGGGTTAGTCGTGACTTGTGGTCCTCGAGATATGTCTTTATAAAGTTTGGTGCAACAGAGTTATTCAGATAATTGTGAAATTTCATTTGGTGGATGGTTTCCTTGATGAAAATGTAATGGCGCTACCTTTGTCTCTCTGATTTCTTTTACTTTGAAGTCTATTTTATCCGATATTAAAATAGCAACACCTGCTTTCTTTTTGGTACCATTTGCTTTGGAATATTTTTTCCCATCCTTCCACCTTAAGATGGTGCCTGAGTCTTAGGTAAAGATTGTGTTTCTTGCAGCAGCATATCGATGGATTCTGTTTCCCTAATC
>VZQC01015225.1:595945-612426 GCA_009823505.1 Rhizomys pruinosus | reverse complement strand
GAGAGAGAGAGAGAGAACATTATTCCAACTAACTTCTGCCTACCTTCTCTCTTCTCCCAAGATCTCTAAAAACTGGAGAGACAAGAAGGTGGGCTACTGGGGTCCTCTGCTGGCTACTAATAGTCCATAAGCTGAGTGGCCTCATCTGGCTTAGCCATCTGTTCCTCCAAAATGGCACCAGACAGAGAGGCAGATGCCTTTTAACTAAGAGTGCTACAAGAGTGGTCCTTTCGAGTTCCTTTTTCAGGGTTCTTGACTCTACTTTCTTAGTTCACTGATGAAAGAATCTGTGTTCTGGTGAAAGTGTTACCAAGTGTTACCCAGGCGCTCTCCTCCTTGGCTTACAGGTTTGCCTCTTAACAAGCTTTAATCTGGAGAAGAAAAGCCAGGGTTGCTAGAACAGAAGCGTCTCAGTAGATAAGTGGGTCTAAGCAGGCGAGCCTTTCGGCTTCTTTTGTGATCTGCCGCACTGGTGGATTTTCCCTTTGATGTCAGGCCAGGGTGATACAGTAAGGGGCTAATTGCTATTCTTCTTGGTTGGAGGAAACCAGAGTAACCAGAAGGAAACAGGCCAGTGTCACCTTATTTCCTGTCAGGCACATTTGGCAGCTGAGTTGTTCCCAAGTAGTAAAGCAGAGTCAGCAGAGATGATTGGAGCTCGTGTTTGTGGTCTTGGCATGCATAACTCTGCATTCAGTCTTTTGAAACAAGGCAGGATTTAGGGAGCCCATCTGCTGCTGAGGGAGAATCATACAGATTTAAAAGGAAATTTTATTATTATTTTATTATTTTTACTTTATGTGTATGAGTATATATAGGTAGGTGCACCCGTGTTGTGCAGTGCCTGTGGAGGTCAGGAGAGGGCCTTGGATACCCGAGAACTGGAGTTACAGATGGTTGTTAGCTGCCATGTGGGTGCTGAGAATCGAACCCAGGTCCTCTGCAAGAGCTGCCAGTGCTCTTAACTGCTGAGCCATCTCTCCAGCCCCTGAAACATACAGATTTTATCCATTTGTTTGTTTGTGGAAGACTGAACAGTGGTTAAGGTAGGCCCACAGGAACATTCCTGCAGGCTGTGCTGTGCGTGCACAACTCCCGAAGGCACTACCTGCAAGGACCCTAGGGGAGGGGGAGGGGAGGGGTCTTTGATCTTGGCTTCAGATCTGTGTCTACTCCCTGTAAGGGTATGATCTTGGCAGACTCATAACTAAGTGGACTCAAAAGTGAGTGAGGATAATTGTTGCTTTAAGTTTGTTGTGAGCAGTCTGGGTCACCTAAATATCACTCTAATTATTTATTGCATTAAATCAAAAGCTTGGTGAAATACTCCTGGGAAGCTATTGGGTCTGGGGTGTGTGTGTGTGTGTGCGTGTGTGTTATTTTGGAGGATTTCACACCTAAGTATAGTCTCTGCATTGTCTCCCTCCCAGGTCCCCAACAGCTCCTCCCCTGCCGCTCCCCCTCCCTCACAGTTTATTGTCCTCTTCATTGATTATTATTGTTGCACATACATGGATACATTTATAAATATACATACACAATCACAGCATATTTTAACCAATAAATTCTTCAGTTTATATTTATAGCAGAAAAAAACCTAAAAATGGAAATTAAAAACTCACCTACAGACAAGCTGCCATCTCATATACATAACTAATAATTCCTAAATATCAGCATAGCCAATCAATATTCAAAATTTCCTTTTATTTTTTTTAGAATTTCCTGCATGAATACTGTGTTTACCTCTTTCCCACCCTCTCTCCCCCTCCTCCAACTCCTTCCATGCCCCCTTGCTTCCTCTCAAGTTCAATAACTCTTCCCCTATAATTATTATTGTTTCACACACACACATACACACACGCGCGCACGCACACACACACACACAAACCCTATTGAGCCCATTTAATGTTGCTCTTAAATACATAGGGTTAGGGCTGACCACCTGGCTTTGGATAATCTATGAGGACTCATCCCTGGAGAAGACTGATTCTCTTCTCTCTTGGCAGCCATTGATGGCTTATTGCTCTTCATCTAGGGGTGGGGCCGTTGAAATTGCCCCTACTGAAGTTGGCATATGGATTGTCATTGTCATTATGCAGGTCATATTCAGAGAACCTTATTGTTGAGACTTCATGAGTGCAGCTTCCCTGTCGTGCCTAGAAGACACTACTTAGTAGCGGGTGTCCTGGTCCTCTGCTGGCTCTTACAATCTTTCCGCCCCTCTTTTGTGATGTTCCTTGAGCCTTAGATGTAGAGCTTTCAGTGTAGATGTACCAAATGCGGCTGTGACAGTGCATCCACGTTGCTTACTTTCTGCCTCTTGTTCAGTTGTGGATCTCTCCAATAGCCTTTGCTGCAAAAAGAAGCTTCTTTGATGAGTGGTGAGAGCTACACTTGTTTGTGGGTATAAGGATAAGTACTTAAAATATAGTTAGGGGCTGGAGAGATGGCTCATTGGTTAACAGTGCCAACTGTTCTTGCAGAGGACCTGGGTTCGATTCCCAGCACCTACCTGGCAGCTAAGAACCGTCTTTATGCCGGGAGTGGTGGTGCACAACTTTAATCCTAGCACTTGGGAGGCAGAGGCAGGCAGATCTCTGTGAGTTCAAGGCCAGCCTGGTCTACAGAATGAGTTCCAGGCCAGCTGGGGCTACAGGGAGACCCTGTCTCAAAAAGACAAAAAAAGTTAGAAATTATATTGCTTTGGATTGTTAAAATTAATAGTATGAAAAATGATCACCAAAGCAATTTATAGAGTCAATGCAGTCCCAATAAAACTGTCCATAATTTTCTTCACAGAAATAGAGAAAAAAATCCTAAAATTCATATAGAAGTACCAAAGGTCCTGGAGAGCCAAAACAAAAAGAACATTTCTGGAGGGATTACCATACCAGATTCCAAACTACGCTACAGAGATAGAGTATAGCAACAGCATGGTGCTAGCACAGAAATAGATATATAGACAATGGAACAAATAGAAGGCCTGAACACGAGCGCACAGAATTATAGCCATCTTATTTTTAAATCTTTTAAAAAATTTTTTATTTTTATTTTATTTTTGTATGTGTATGAATGTGCTGTCTGCATGTAGGTTTGTGCACCCGTGACATGCAATGCTGCAGAGGTCAGAAGAGGGTGTCGGATTCCCCTGGAACTGGAATTCTCCTGGAATTGGAGTTACAGACAGTTCTTAGCTGCCATGTGGGTGCTGGGAATCGAACCCCGGTCCTCTGCAAGAGCAGTTGGTGCTCTTAACCACTAGGCTATCTCTCCAGCCCCAGCCATCTCATTTTTTATAAGATGCCAAAAGTACACAGTGGAGGTAAGACCACATCTTCCACAAATGGTGCTGGGAAAACTGGATGGCCACATGTAGAAAAATGAAAGTAAACGCCTATCATCCCACATGAAAACCAACTCCAAATGGATCAAAGACCTCAAAGTGAAACCTAAAATGTGGAAACTGCTAGAACAAGTTTCCCTTTAGATAGATGGGGTGGGGCTGGGAACAATGCGGACACCTTTGGTACTGTTTGTCTTTTATTTTATTTTATTTTATTTTATTATTTTTGTGTGTATGAATGTACTGGCTGCATGCAGGTCTGTGCACCTGTGTTGTGCAATGCCACGGAGGTGGGTGGGGGCGTAGGATTCCCCTGGAACTGGAGCTAAAGAGGGTTCTCAGCCGCCATGTGGGTGCTGGGACCCGAACCTGGGTCCTCTGCAAGAGCAGTCAGCGCTCTTAACCACTGAGCCATCTCTCCAGTCCAAGTACTGTTTGTCTTAAGCATCCTGTAAGGCCTTCGTTTCCCTCCTACAGGCTGGCAGAGGATGGCAGAGAGCTGTCAGCACACAGCTACCCTTTGTTCATGACTGAAGTCCACAGCCATCCACAGCATTCTGGGCAGTTCCCATCCATGAGGCAGGAGCCCAGGCTTTGCTCCGCTGCTTCTAGTTCTCTGTCTTCCGCGGAGATGTGAACGATCCCCGTCCACAGTCAGCCTCTTGCCAAGAGGTCATTGCTGGAGAAAGCTCAGTTTCTCCTTACAACTGGCTTTCAAAACAGAAGCCAAAGTCCACAGACCATTTATTCTACATTTTACTTCATTTAAAAAAATCTATAATGTTGATGTCCTTAATCCCTAAAGCATGTGTCCTAGAAACTTTCCCAGCCCCTGGATTTGGCGAATTGCTCTCATGAGGTTGGCTTTTCCTCTGCCCTCTATGGTTCCTGGAAAATGATTCATTACATCCTGAGTCTTGATAACTTTTGTAAATACTTCAAAGGCACTGCTGAGTTCTGTCAGAAGGCATATAACATCTGCTGTCTACTCGTTTGATTTGGGATTAGTGGCTTTAGACATTACCAGCTTAATCTATTTTTATAATTTATTAAAAACACTCGGCCGATGATGAGTGTTGCCTAGGTCAATCACTTTGTTAAATGGGGATTTTTGGAATTGTTTTCCTACATTTATAATGGTCTATGTATTTTAAGTACTATTTACCTCTATTACTGTAACTTATTTAGTTAAATNTAAGTAAGACTCAGAGTGACTTCTCATCCTTTCTTTATGTGAAGACATGGTTGCAGGAGGAGCAGTCTTCACTGGGCCGAGTCCCAGTTCCTTGATGCTGGACTTCCAGCCTTCAGAACAGTAGGAGCAGATTTAATATTCATGAGCCATCCAGTTCAAGGTGTTTTGAATGAACTAAGACAAGTGAAGACTTATCTACCCTCACAGGCTGTCAGAAGAGGGCAAGAGGGAGCAGGGATTTGCAAAAGAGTCCTCTAGCAGTGAGTGGCATCTCCTACGAAGAGTCAGAGCACATGCAGGGAGCCAGGATTCTTTTCCCTGATCACCAATGTCAAGGAACCTTGTCTCTGGAATTGGTGGAGGTTGTCTAAAGCAAGGCTGTCCCTTCCCTTCCCTTGTCACAGAAAGCTAAAATTGAACATTCAGACAAGTCCAGCATCCCAGAAGGTAATAGGAAACCACGCAGATTTCACCAGAAGCTGTTTATCATGGCAGGAATTACCTCAAACTGAGCCAAAAATGCAGCAAATAGGCACCAACACTGAGGTGACAGTGATGTTAGACATATTGGACAGTGTAGGAAGCTTGCTTTTCATACCTAACGCGGCCCTGCTAAGGGAGATGGGGACACACCGCCTGCTTTGAGGACACTGTGGGGAGCTGGCCTCTCGGCGCAGAGACCAGCCGGCTACTTCCCGTAGCCCAGCCTAAGTGATAATTCCAATTTAGGCTCTTAGGCTGGACCCATGAGACATGTGTTCCACTCTTGGCTGTGACTTCCCACCTGCCCAGAGCCAGAACAGGAATTTTACTCACAACACCAGCTACCCAGGTTGGTGGTCTGGAAAGGGAACCTTTTTCCAACCCACTGGCCACCCGAACGAAATTCAGGCCTACCTTAGCCTGTATGCATGCAATAATTAATAAAAATATTGGCCGGGAACTCTGTGATGATGTTACTGTGGAATTCAAATTTACTCGTTGCCACAGCTTGCTTTTTTTTTTTTTGTCTTTTCGAGACAGGGTTTCCCTGTAGCACAGCTTTTATTTATTTATTTATTTATTTATTTATTTATTTATTTATTTATTTATTTATTTATTTATTTATTTATTTTTAATTTTACTTACTTTTGTATGTGTATGAATGTACTGTCTGCATGCAGGTCTGCGTACCGTGTCGCGCAATGCCTCGGAAGTCAGAAGAGGGTCTCAGACTCCTCTGGAACTGGAGTTCTCCTGGAATTGGAGTTACAGAAGGTCCTCAGCCGCCATGTGGGTGCTGGGGATCAAACCCGGGTCCTCTGCAAGAGCAGTCGGTGCTCCCAACCGCCAGGCCATCTCTCCAGCCCCACAGCTTGCTTCTATAAACCAAATGAAGTCAGTTCCCAGGACCAATCATAAGCCCCCCAACTCCACACCACTGCACACGGGTGCCCCACCCAGCATCGTGCACCTAGGCCATGCTGCTTGCTCCTTCTTGGGGCGGAGCCAGACTTTTGGCCATGCGGTGCCCTGAGGCAGGCCAGCTGGAAAGCTAGCCTGCAATTCAAGCTGGATTTCCCTACAATCTGTCTATCCTCATTTTTGAAATAATCTTTTACCTTGAGACAAAAATCTCCAAACAAAACACTTTCTCATATGAAACCATTTCCTGTTTCTTTGACCTTTATCAAGCATACATTTTATATTTATAACTTTTATATCATTTTTGTCTCAATTTCTTTCCAAAACATACAAAATGCTGTTTTTCTTCATAAAATAACTATATTCAAATGAGAACTCAGAAGCTGAATCTGAAACGTGGAAAACATGACCACCTCATCTTAACTAACTAACAAGTATAAACACAGGCAAAGCATGTTAGCATTCTTGAAGCATCTTTATTTTGTCTACTTACCAATAAATTTGAATTACCTTATTTGTAAAATATTAAAGTCTTGTTATAACAGGCACATAGAAGTTGCTCTTGCTTAAAAGAATATTTTCATTTGGGTCTTTCAAGGCAACTAAAGCCAGGATTAAAGTCTGTCACTTCTGTCTTCACTTTTGAATCATCTGCAGTAAGGACATCAATCATTTAGCAAGCATTTTCCCTAAGAGAGTTTACTGTTCTTTAAATCAGAAGGCTCAGAGATGTTACTGTAAGATATAAATTATATGTAAAGCATAATGGGGGTTGGAGAGATGGCTCAGCAGTTAAGAGCACTGACTACTCTTGCAGAGGACCCTGGTTCAATTCCCAGCACCCATATGGTGGCTAAGAACCGTCTTTAACTCCAGTTCCAGGGGAATCCGATGCCCTCTTCTGAACTCCTTGGCATTGCATGACACACGTACACCAACTTACATGCAGACAGTACACTCATACACATAAAAAATAATAAATAAAAAAATATAAAAAACATAATGATGAAACACATTAGATTACCTAAGATGGTTTTGTTTGCTTTTAAGTAAGTTAAGCAGATTTTAAAATGACCATTTTCCCTCTTAGTTCCAAATTTTTAAGAGTCATATCTTGGGCTTGGCTAAGATAATAAAATCTTGAAAAACCTGCTTTCTAAAGAGGAAGTATCAATTTAAAAAAATCCCCAAAGTGTTTATATTCATATCATGCCCATATTAAAATTATGTATATGTCAAGCATAGTGTATACTAAGTTTTATTTAAAAATATATAAACGAAGTGGTTACAGATGTTGCTACTTGGCTATTTTTCAGAATTTTAGAGGCAGATTGAATTTTGTCTCACATAAAACAGTTACATGAAAACAATGCTCATAAACACATGTGACACAAAATGTACTTCTTAGAAAAACAAAGTAGAAACTTTACATATTTATATTTTTAAGATGTAAGGAAGGCTTAGGGGAAGGAAAAAGCAGTTTGTTATGAAGAATTATATTACCATCTTTTCCATTTGAAGATTTCATCAGCAGAGAGTCAACTTTACAAACTGGAACTTTTTATATAGTAAAGGATTGATTTCCCCTCTAGGTTTTATCCTAAAACAGACCCCAACGGTCTTTTCCTTTGTTGTGGAATTTTGTTTTGTTTAAAGCTAAGGAGGAAGAGGCAAAGTCAGACGAGACCAGAGGGTTGAGAACAGTTAGGTTTCTCAGAATTTATCTTTAGTTCTGACATAATTGCTGACATTTTACTAATTTCCTATTCAGTGTGCCCTTTTAACTTAGATATGCTTTCTAGATCTCTTATTAATAAATTTTTTTGTTAAAATATATTTTTAGTTCTCTGAGAACGTCATACAGTGTGTATTGATCGTACCCCCTCACTTCTCCCAGATCTGCCTGCCCAACTTCCTGTTCCTTACCCACCCCTCACATCAAGTCCAATTTGTGCTGCCCAAATATTCTTGGGTGTGGAGCCTGCCCTGGAGATGGGTTGACCTACCAAGGATCACATCCCTAAAGAAAACTTACTCTTCCTCCCCCAGCAGCTATCAAATGCTTATAGCTCCTCAGCTAGAGATGAGAGTTGGAGCCCACTTCCCCCCTCCATGGTATTAATATGTTTTAAAACAGTGTATTTCTTTTCTTTTCTTCACATGTTTTCTATATGCTTTATTAAACATTATTTGATTTCAAAATGTGTATATAGCCAGACATGATGGCGCACAGCTAGGAGGCAGGGCAGGAGGATCAGGACTTATTTTGGCTACATAGTGAGTTCAAAGCCAACTTGGGTTGGATGGGGCTCCTCTGTTTCACAAAGACAGAATTAGGCCAACAAGATGGTTCAGTAGGTGAAGGTGCTTGCTGCCATGCCTGATGACCTGAGTTCAATACTGGAACCCAAATGGTGGAAAGAGAGAAGTAGGAGAGAACTGAATCCTGTACTCATGCTGCGGCACCTGCAGCCCCACGCCGACACTCATATAATAAATAGAAAAAGCAACTTAGACCTAAAGCTCGTGAAGTTACCCCAAAGATGGACTTTGTTCTATTCCTCTTCCCAATGCGGCCACATTTAATGAATCTCTTTCTCCTTCTCATCATCTCTTTAACTGGTATATTGAAACATCTGGCCAAGCCTAGCTTGTTGGGGCTGCTGGAGCCCTGGCTTTTACCCTGAAAGCTAGTCATATATGTAGATGTTGGTGAAATGTCTGTACCTATGAGAAAGATTAGGTCTGGATTTACTGTATTGAAGGAATGGCCAAATACAGTGTTAAAGAAGGACTGAAGCAATTAAAGCTGGTTTTCATGACTTGAGTTCTCGAATTCTCATGTACATCTACAAGAGTCCTTTTCTATCCACCGGGGTTCCAGCTTTTCCTAATGTAGGTTACACTCTGCGTGTGTGTGTGTGTGTGTGTGTGTGTGTGTGTGTGTGTGCCTTCCCACACACATATAAGAAGAGACAGCCCTGCTTGCTTGAAGAAATGGGCCAGGACTGACAGGTTGCGCTGTCTGGCTGTAGATCTAAGAACGTTTTCCCTGTGCAATAGAAGCCATCTGTTTTAGAGAGCAGTATCCTTCTTGCCCTAAATGGCATGCTGTCCCCTATCCCGACAGGCTAGTTGGCAGCAGCTTGGGGGTTTGGAGAGCAGGAGAAGCTCTGACATGCCCTTGCTGTTCGGAGAGGCTTTTGCGATGGGGCAGCAGCAGCCAGGCTGATGGCGACAGCAGGCAGGGTGTTTTAGAATCTTCCTGATGTTGTCTGGGCCAAGTGAGACAGTGAGTCTGTCCTCCAAGACTCGGGGGCAAAGTGGATGGAAATTGTAATTCCTTTTCACACCAGAGAAGAAAGGGGAAGGGGGGGCAGGAGGAGGGGAAAAGAAATAGGCACTCCGTGACTCCAAAAGCCGGGAGGATCTTGCCAAGCCATCTCCCAACCATCCTGACCATCTTGGGGTGTGAGTGTGAGGCTTCTGGGGATGTAGAACACCCATGATGTCCCACCTGGGCTACGAGAATGCTGATCTACCAGGCGGTGATTCCTGAGCAAGCCTCTTGGCCTCTGGGCCTAGTGTCTGTGTTTAATTCTCGAGCTTTGCCATTTCTGCCCATTTTTGTGTTACTGAATCCAGCACTTTCAAACCCAAGCCTCTGTCTCAGGAGCTGAGGAAGAGCTACTGTTTCTCCTCATCCCAGTTTCCCTGGTAACCAGACTTCCTCATCTCCAGTTCCCCGGTGTAGCTGGACGTGGGCACATCACTGTGCAGGAGGCTGCCTCAGGACAGACGGCCAGCCTCGTGAAATGCTCGTCTTCTGTCACGTCATGCTCCACGTCCTCATCCTATTTCCTGGCCTGGCTTCCTTCTCCTCAGCAGAAGCCCTCAGCTTGCTGGCCTCCTTGGCAAGCTACGGTCCTGCTGATTTCACCCTGCTTTGGTGTCTCATTTTATTGCACAGTTCAGTCTCCATTCTTCTGCATTAGTGTTCAAGTGTCTGACATTTAGCCATCTCGGCTCATGCTGGAAATCCATATCGATACCATGTTGTCTAATGTAAACAGTGAACCTGATAAAATGGAGAGAATATGTTAGAGAGAGAGAGAGAGAGGGGAGAGAGAGAGAGAGAACATTATTCCAACTAACTTCTGCCTACCTTCTCTCTTCTCCCAAGATCTCTAAAAACTGGAGAGACAAGAAGGTGGGCTACTGGGGTCCTCTGCTGGCTACTAATAGTCCATAAGCTGAGTGGCCTCATCTGGCTTAGCCATCTGTTCCTCCAAAATGGCACCAGACAGAGAGGCAGATGCCTTTTAACTAAGAGTGCTACAAGAGTGGTCCTTTCGAGTTCCTTTTTCAGGGTTCTTGACTCTACTTTCTTAGTTCACTGATGAAAGAATCTGTGTTCTGGTGAAAGTGTTACCAAGTGTTACCCAGGCGCTCTCCTCCTTGGCTTACAGGTTTGCCTCTTAACAAGCTTTAATCTGGAGAAGAAAAGCCAGGGTTGCTAGAACAGAAGCGTCTCAGTAGATAAGTGGGTCTAAGCAGGCGAGCCTTTCGGCTTCTTTTGTGATCTGCCGCACTGGTGGATTTTCCCTTTGATGTCAGGCCAGGGTGATACAGTAAGGGGCTAATTGCTATTCTTCTTGGTTGGAGGAAACCAGAGTAACCAGAAGGAAACAGGCCAGTGTCACCTTATTTCCTGTCAGGCACATTTGGCAGCTGAGTTGTTCCCAAGTAGTAAAGCAGAGTCAGCAGAGATGATTGGAGCTCGTGTTTGTGGTCTTGGCATGCATAACTCTGCATTCAGTCTTTTGAAACAAGGCAGGATTTAGGGAGCCCATCTGCTGCTGAGGGTGAATCATACAGATTTAAAAGGAAATTTTATTATTATTTTATTATTTTTACTTTATGTGTATGAGTATATATAGGTAGGTGCACCCGTGTTGTGCAGTGCCTGTGGAGGTCAGGAGAGGGCCTTGGATACCTGAGAACTGGAGTTACAGATGGTTGTTAGCTGCCATGTGGGTGCTGAGAATCGAACCCAGGTCCTCTGCAAGAGCTGCCAGTGCTCTTAACTGCTGAGCCATCTCTCCAGCCCCTGAAACATACAGATTTTATCCATTTGTTTGTTTGTGGAAGACTGAACAGTGGTTAAGGTAGGCCCACAGGAACATTCCTGCAGGCTGTGCTGTGCGTGCACAACTCCCGAGGGCACTACCTGCAAGGACCCTAGGGGAGGGGGAGGGGAGGGGTCTTTGATCTTGGCTTCAGATCTGTGTCTACTCCCTGTAAGGGTATGATCTTGGCAGACTCATAACTAAGTGGACTCAAAAGTGAGTGAGGATAATTGTTGCTTTAAGTTTGTTGTGAGCAGTCTGGGTCACCTAAATATCACTCTAATTATTTATTGCATTAAATCAAAGGCTTGGTGAAATACTCCTGGGAAGCTATTGGGTCTGGGGTGTGTGTGTGTGTGTGTGCGTGTGTGTTATTTTGGAGGATTTCACACCTGAGTATAGTCTCTGCATTGTCTCCTTCCCAGGTCCCCAACAGCTCCTCCCCTGCCGCTCCCCCTCCCTCACAGTTTATTGTCCTCTTCATTGATTATTATTGTTGCACATACATGGATACATTTATAAATATACATACACAATCACAGCATATTTTAACCAATAAATTCTTCAGTTTATATTTATAGCAGAAAAAAAACCTAAAAATGGAAATTAAAAACTCACCTACAGACAAGCTGCCATCTCATATACATAACTAATAATTCCTAAATATCAGCATAGCCAATCAATATTCAAAATTTCCTTTTATTTTTTTTAGAATTTCCTGCATGAATACTGTGTTTACCTCTTTCCCACCCTCTCTCCCCCTCCTCCAACTCCTTCCATGCCCCCTTTCTTCCTCTCAAGTTCAATAACTCTTCCCCTATAATTATTATTGTTTCACACACACACATACACACATGCGCGCACGCACACACACACACACACACAAACCCTATTGAGCCCATTTAATGTTGCTCTTAAATACATAGGGTTAGGGCTGACCACCTGGCTTTGGATAATCTATGAGGACTCATCCCTGGAGAAGACTGATTCTCTTCTCTCTTGGCAGCCATTGATGGCTTATTGCTCTTCATCTAGGGGTGGGGCCGTTGAAATTGCCCCTACTGAAGTTGGCATATGGATTGTCATTGTCATTATGCAGGTCATATTCAGAGAACCTTATTGTTGAGACTTCATGAGTGCAGCTTCCCTGTCGTGCCTAGAAGACACTACTTAGTAGCGGGTGTCCTGGTCCTCTGCTGGCTCTTACAATCTTTCCGCCCCTCTTTTGTGATGTTCCATGAGCCTTAGATGTAGAGCTTTCAGTGTAGATGTACCAAATGCGGCTGTGACAGTGCATCCACGTTGCTTACTTTCTGCCTCTTGTTCAGTTGTGGATCTCTCCAATAGCCTTTGCTGCAAAAAGAAGCTTCTTTGATGAGTGGTGAGAGCTACACTTGTTTGTGGGTATAAGGATAAGTACTTAAAATATAGTTAGGGGCTGGAGAGATGGCTCATTGGTTAACAGTGCCAACTGTTCTTGCAGAGGACCTGGGTTCGATTCCCAGCACCTACCTGGCAGCTAAGAACCGTCTTTATGCCGGGAGTGGTGGTGCACAACTTTAATCCTAGCACTTGGGAGGCAGAGGCAGGCAGATCTCTGTGAGTTCAAGGCCAGCCTGGTCTACAGAATGAGTTCCAGGCCAGCTGGGGCTACAGGGAGACCCTGTCTCAAAAAGACAAAAAAAGTTAGAAATTATATTGCTTTGGATTGTTAAAATTAATAGTATGAAAAATGACCACCAAAGCAATTTATAGAGTCAATGCAGTCCCAATAAAACTGTCCATAATTTTCTTCACAGAAATAGAGAAAAAAATCCCAAAATTCATATAGAAGTACCAAAGGTCCTGGAGAGCCAAAACAAAAAGAACATTTCTGGAGGGATTACCATACCAGATTCCAAACTACGCTACAGAGATAGAGTATAGCAACAGCATGGTGCTAGCACAGAAATAGATATATAGACAATGGAACAAATAGAAGGCCTGAACACGAGCGCACAGAATTATAGCCATCTTATTTTTAAATCTTTTAAAAAATTTTTTATTTTTATTTTATTTTTGTATGTGTATGAATGTGCTGTCTGCATGTAGGTTTGTGCACCCGTGTCGTGCAATGCTGCAGAGGTCAGAAGAGGGTGTCGGATTTCCCTGGAACTGGAATTCTCCTGGAATTGGAGTTACAGACAGTTCTTAGCTGCCATGTGGGTGCTGGGAATCGAACCCCGGTCCTCTGCAAGAGCAGTTGGTGCTCTTAACCACTAGGCTATCTCTCCAGCCCCAGCCATCTCATTTTTTATAAGATGCCAAAAGTACACAGTGGAGGTAAGACCACATCTTCCACAAATGGTGCTGGGAAAACTGGATGGCCACATGTAGAAAAATGAAAGTAAACGCCTATCATCCCACATGAAAACCAACTCCAAATGGATCAAAGACCTCAAAGTGAAACCTAAAATGTGGAAACTGCTAGAACAAGTTTCCCTTTAGATAGATGGGGTGGGGCTGGGAACAATGCGGACACCTTTGGTACTGTTTGTCTTTTATTTTATTTTATTTTATTATTTTTGTGTGTATGAATGTACTGGCTGCATGCAGGTCTGTGCACCTGTGTTGTGCAATGCCATGGAGGTGGGTGGGGGCGTAGGATTCCCCTGGAACTGGAGCTAAAGAGGGTTCTCAGCCGCCATGTGGGTGCTGGGACCCGAACCTGGGTCCTCTGCAAGAGCAGTCAGCGCTCTTAACCACTGAGCCATCTCTCCAGTCCAAGTACTGTTTGTCTTAAGCATCCTGTAAGGCCTTCGTTTCCCTCCTGCAGGCTGGCAGAGGATGGCAGAGCTGTCAGCACACAGCTACCCTTTGTTCATGACTGAAGTCCACAGCCATCCACAGCATTCTGGGCAGTTCCCATCCATGAAGCAGGAGCCCAGGCTTTGCTCCGCTGCTTCTAGTTCTCTGTCTTCCATGGAGATGTGAACGATCCCCGTCCACAGTCAGCCTCTTGCCAAGAGGTCATTGCTGGAGAAAGCTCAGTTTCTCCTTACAACTGGCTTTCAAAACAGAAGCCAAAGTCCACAGACCATTTATTCTACATTTTACTTCATTTAAAAAAATCTATAATGTTGATGTCCTTAATCCCTAAAGCATGTGTCCTAGAAACTTTCCCAGCCCCTGGATTTGGCGAATTGCTCTCATGAGGTTGGCTTTTCCTCTGCCCTCTATGGTTCCTGGAAAATGATTCATTACATCCTGAGTCTTGATAACTTTTGTAAATACTTCAAAGGCACTGCTGAGTTCTGTCAGAAGGCATATAACATCTGCTGTCTACTCGTTTGATTTGGGATTAGTGGCTTTAGACATTACCAGCTTAATCTATTTTTATAATTTATTAAAAACACTCGGCCGATGATGAGTGTTGCCTAGGTCAATCACTTTGTTAAATGGGGATTTTTGGAATTGTTTTCCTACATTTATAATGGTCTATGTATTTTAAGTACTATTTACCTCTATTACTGTAACTTATTTAGTTAAATCTGTTTTTTATTGATTTCTATTTATTTTATGTGTATGAGTGTTTTGCCTGAATTTCTGTAAGCGCACCCATGCCATTCAATGCCAGGGAAGGCAGAGAGGGAATTGGATCTCCTGGAACTGGAGTTACGGATGGTTGTGAGCTGTCATGTAGAGAACCAGGGTTCTCTGCAAGAACAGCCAGTGTTCTTAACCGATGAGCAATCTCTCCAGTTCCCCTGGCTCTTAGTTCACTCGGTATGCTTGATCTGACACTGGTAGGTAAAGAGTTAGGTGTGAGGTAACTGAGGAAAACTGCAGCCTTGTCTTAGTAGCCGTGTCTCCTGCTGATCAGATGCCCTTCTGTGACCACAAACTCTTGAACCAGCAGTTAAGTTGCTCCTGCTGAATCAGAAGTTATGGCATCAGGACATTCTACACATGTGCACTAATGAAGAATCTGCATCCTCAGAATACTGAGAGTATAACATCACCTGCACTTCAGTTCTGTCACTCCCCTCCCGTTTAGGAGGGATCATGGAAAGAAATACTTTAAAGAGAGATCCAGTCCACTATGATTCAGGAGAAGATATCTCATGAATATGCTACCTACCTTTTAAATATTCATAAAAACTTCTTTAAAATCTGCAATGCAGAACCTACTTGGGGCCCTATCTCAAGGAGGCCCACTCCAATAGCTCTTTGAAGTGTCTGCTTTGCTTAGCTTGGCTAAATAAACTTCTGAATAAACTATCCATATCTGTTGACTGAATTCTTTTCTTTAAGAACACAAGAACTGGGTTGGAGAGATGGCTCAGAGGTTTAGAGCACTGGCTGCTCTTATAGAGGACCTGGGTTTGGTTCCCAGTTCCCATATGTTGGCTAACAACTATCTGTAACTCCAGTTATGGGGATCTGATGCCCTCTTCTGGTCCCCACAGGCATTGCAGGACACTGGCGCACTTACATACATGTAGGCAAAATTGTTATATGTATGTATAATAAAAAATAAAGAATTTAAAAAGAGAAGACAAGAACAAAAAACCTCCGTAACCGAACTCCTATTTATAGAACATCTATGAACTTTCTTATATGGATAACGATAAAATTAATGACTCCTCACTTTCCCTGGCTAACTTTAATCAAGATTATCATCTTTATCTTTAACACTTAATTTTTTTTTAACTTCCCAGGCTATGATTTTTATCTCTAGAAGTTCAATTAGGTGATTTTCATTTTCTGTGGGGCACAGGTGGAGCACATCAAGGCTGTAGAAGAGCATGGGAGAAATGATGGAAAAAACTCTTGGGAATGGAAGAGGTCCAACATGAAGGCCTGGGTGTCTAGGATCATGCGTGGAGTCAACACCATAGCTACCTATCAAGGGAAGTGGGAAGTTCATTCTTGAGAATCAATCCTTTCAAGACTAGAATCTGCATAAGCCCAACACAGATGCAAAACACCTACCATGCACAATCTGGGACTTCGGGGTTGTGGGACATGCAGTCACTCAGAGAAGGAATGAAACCACTACCCAGCATTGGGAAATCCTCCATCCTCCAGTCTGTTCCATCACCAGTCTACCACCAGAGGAATGTGGAACCATGCCAAGGTTGAGAACCACAGCTCTGGGTTCAAGGGAGCCAACCACAGCTCCAGGTTCATGGACAACCACAGCTCCAGGTTCATGGACAACCTCAGCTCCAGGCTCATGGACAACCACAGCTCCAGGTTCATGGACAACCACAGCTCCAGGTTCATGGACAACCACAGCTCCAGGCTCATGGACAACCACAGCTTCAGGTTCATGGACAACCACAGCTCCAGGCTCTTGGGAGACAACCACAGCTCCAGGCTCATGGACAACCACAGCTCCAGGTTCATGGACAACCACAGCTCCAGG
>VZQC01015225.1:545207-592468 GCA_009823505.1 Rhizomys pruinosus | reverse complement strand
AGCACTTGGTGTGACTGCATCTAGCACTTGGTGTGACTGCATCTAGCACTTGGTGTGACTGCATCTAGCACTTGGTGTGACTGCATCTAGCACTTGGTGTGACTCTGTCATCTCCAGGCTAGAAACAGGGATCCAAACCCAACAAGAGGGATGGTGTCTCCTCCTTGCTAGGGTCGGATTCTTGACTGCACCAATAGGCTGGGCTAAGGCAGTCTGTTAGCCTTGAAAAGCTCTGCTTCATAGTCAAGGCTCCCAAGGAAGTTCTAATGGATGAGTCCAGAGAATAATGGTGGCCCTGTGGCCATGCACTTGTTGTGGTGCAGAAGGTAGGGCTATCCAAGCTTTGACCCTTCATCTTCTGCATTTTGGGATGAGCTGAGGAAAGAAGGAAAAGGAAACATAATGTTATGGTTCACAACCCCCCATCCACTGGGATCCTGGGGCTGGACACTGCCTCTTCCTTGCTTTCTTCTTTTTTTTTGTCTTTTCGAGACAGGGTCTCCCTGTAGCCCCAGCTGTCCTGGAACTCAGTCTGTAAACCAGGCTGGCCTTGAACTCACACAGATCCGCCTGCCTCTGCCTCCCTTCCTTGCTTTTTTATCTTGTTTCTTAATCTCGGTTTTAAGGCTGTTGCTGTATCATCACCTGGCATTAAAATTACCCTACAGATATTTGATCTTTGCTTTTCCTTTTTCTTGTACAAGTGACTTGACCCCCCCCCCCCATTTGCTTCCCAAAGCACTTTTGCTTTATCTTTGCAGTCCAGTGAATTTGCCACGTTGGACTCAATGCAGTTTTCTGGGTCCTTTTTTCTGAATCACTGTTTTCTCAATGTAGACACTTAGTTCTATATCCACAGTTTTGTGAGCATAATCTTTTAGGTTGCACCTCCCCACTCCATGGAACCGTGGATCTCTTCTCACCCCCATTGTTCTCCAATGCTAAGATTCTTTCTTCTTCTTCTCCCCCATACCAACTACTTCCTGCCAGTCTGGCTTGTCTGTGGTTGGTAATTTAGCCACACTCCTCTGCATCTAAAAAACCAAATCAGTTTGTTTTCATTGCAGCTTTTTGCTGCTTGCTCCTTTGGGCCCTGATTGATTTTCTGCTGACTCTCCATTACTTTTATCATCTAAGATCCGGCTTGTGATGTGGCCAAAAGTAGTCTTTATGTGTGATCCTCATCTTCCTTGACACTGTTGGATATTTCCACCCAAAGAAAAAGAGGAAGAGATGCAAACTTCCATGGTCTTTCCCTAATTCCTCATTCCATGGCTTTTCTCTTTACAGATCTGCTCACTCAGCTTTACCCATATGATGTGAAAAGTCCTGCTGATACGGCCCTTTCTCTGAGAAGTGTCACCTCTTGAACTGGCTCCTGCACTTTCAAAGTCTCAGCCGTTGCCTCTCAAAGCTCCTTTTCAGCTGCAATGGACTGCGCCCTAGTTCCCTTAATTTCCTTCAGCTGCATTTGCAGACAGCTCTCTCTGGGCATGCGTTGGGAATTGGATGCAGGGGAAGTATGGGTAGAAAACTCATTAAATTGTAGCCACACAGCTGCACAAAAATGCATCTTAGTTCTTATTCTTTCCCTCCAGCTATCTTCTGAAACTTGTCACTTTGCTTTCCCAGGAATCCCAGCCTTCCTCATCTTGCTGGGAGCGTCTCCCTTGCAGCAATGGTCCCCCCCCCCCCCCAACCGCCCCGTGCTTCCTTGCTGCTTTCTTCTTACAGAGGTAGGTCAGGGATCTAGTTCCTTTAGTATAACTCTTCCGCCTCTGGACCATGACCTGGGACTGCTCAGTCTCATGGGAAGGCTGGCTTGTCACGATGTTTTAGGAAATAGAAAGTGTGCTAGGTAGAACTGAAGGGTGGAAAGAAGTGGGGTGGGGAGAGTCGTGCAGTGTTCTCCCTAAGTGGACTGGCAGAAGAGGGGGGCGGGGAGCGGAGCTGGTAGAGAAAGGCCTGCCCACACTCTGGCCACCGGAGGACTGAGGGGTTTGAGGAGCAGGGAGCGCCTTTGCTCCACCTCCCACACAGTGTTTATCTAGCATTCTCTTCCATCTGCATTGCGCCTGCAGTGTGAGCAACGTGCAGGAAGAACATCCCCGTCGTGTTCATTGCTCTGTCTCCAACAGTGTCTGCCACAAATCCTCAATAAATAATCAAAAATCGAACAGCCAGGAGAACACTATGCCCACCTCCTGAGTGGCACAGGGACTGCTGCTAGTGGAAAAATCTCAGAAATGCCATCGTCCCTCTCTTGAGGAAATCAGTCACGTGGAATCACACTCATGTGCAGGTGTGGGGGTCTGCCGTTTCAAAGAAGGAAGTGAGGAAGAGTGTATTCAAAAATGCCCTGCCTTGCCTTCAGAATCATTCAGCTGCATATGAAATGCTTCATGCTCCTGCTGATGAAGTGATTTCTGCAAAAAAACTGGCTGCCTTCCAAGAGGAAGGAAGACCTCCTGAGATGCTTCTGATAGGGAAGAAAGAATTTCCAAAATAGCAGCTTAATGTTGTACCACATATGGGATTTTCAGATTCACAGCTGGTTGGAAAACCATTTCCGGCTTCGCTCCATTTGGTTACTGCCTCCGTGGCTTCAAGCACACAGAACTTTATCTTCTAGTAGTCAGGGAGGTTTTTTTTTTTTTTCCCCTCCCTCCCACATCTACCCTTCCTGTTCAAGACAGTTATTCCAGTATATGGTTCTAGCATTAGACTAAGATGAAGGCTCTGTCGCCTGGGGATGTAGCTCAGTTGGCGTGGAGCGCTTGCCTAGCATTCATGAAGCCTCTGCTGCTGGCTTCCAGCCCCTCGTGAACCTTGTGTGAGGACACATGCCTGTGATCCCAGCACTGCTGTTTAGGGTGCTTTCTACGCAGAGAGACTCTGAAGACAGCCCAGCCAACATGATAAAGGCTCCAGGGAGGTGCTGCCTTCCTTCAGTCCCCCATCCCAAGTAGCTAGATTCTAGTATACAGTGTTGGATAAACACATGATCCGAGGGATGGGACTCAGGCTGTCAGCCTAGACAGGAAGGGCCTTTGGTCACTAAGCCATCTCACCAGCCCTTATTTCAATTTTTTTGAGACATGGTTTTGTTATTTAGCCTAGCCTCCTGCCTTAGCCTCCCAGGAGCTGGGATTTTAAGCCTGATCATGATTTATTTTGGCTTAGAAAAGTTATATTTTTAGCATAAATACACGGGCAAGAAGACAGTCACATTTTCTCAACTGTGGTTTTTTTTTTTTTTATTAAGACATTAATAAGTAAACCCTAGGGAAAATAAGGACAAAAGACCTTGGAAAATTTTATGAATAATTTTTATTTATTTATGTATGTATGTTTATATATTTTTTGAATAAATTTCATTTTAAAATTAAATGTACATTATTAGCCAGGTGTGGTGGCGCATGCCTTTAATCCTAGCACTCAGGAGGCAGAGGCAGGCGGTTTTTGTGAGTTCAAGACCAGCCTGGTCTACAGAGTGAGTTCCAGGACAGCTGGGGCTACAGGGAAACCCTGTCTTGAAAAAGACTGGTCCCCACATAATACAAGCTATTGCTACTGCTCGTGATTAACCCCCAGAACCAGATGGTGAGACACTATGTTTGATGAAGACACCCCATGCTTCCAGTGCAGGACATGGAGAATTCAAGCTAGAATTGAGCTGGAAGCTTTCACAGTGCTGGAAGGTGCTGTGCAGGCTGCTGGGGGGCATTGCCATCAGCAGTCTTATGGAGCTCTGGCTCTTAATGCTATGCTACCTGTTAGGTTGAACAGGGCCTCAAGATGGAGTCACTGCTGACAACAGCATGGAGACCACAGCTCAGTGGGAAACAGAGACCAACCTGCTCTGGCTTCTCAGTGCCCTTCTGACTCCTGTTTTGAACAATACAACTGCAATTACCCATGCAGCTAATTTTCTATAGATCCAGCTGAGAAACTGAAAATACCTAACTGAAATCCCCCTAACTAAAACTCCGCTAACTGAAATTCCCCTCTTTACTGAGGCCCATGCTCTCTATTCACCTCCCTCTACCCAAAATAACCCTGTAACACCCAGCCTGATGGGACAAAGCCCCCACCCCACCCCCGTGAGGACAGCCCAGAAGCTCATTTCATTAAATTTCTCCTTTTCTCACCTCAGACTGGTCTCTCATGGTCTTGGTCATTTTCCTGAGCCTCACACTACCCATGTGCCAGGCAAGGTGTGCTCACTGTTCAGCAGTGACAGTATTTGTGGAGTAATCATTTGCTTTCTGATTGAATTTGAGGCTCACTCCACAGAAAGGACTTTATGTCTGGTACTATAAATTTGGCCAAAGCCTGTGCTTGGGGCAGGGGCATGGATCCTAGTTGGGGAAGCTACTGCTGTTATATTGCTGAATGGACATGCCTATCAAGTGGCCTTCTGCATATTGACGTTTACCCCTGTAGATTAGTGCTGCTGTCAGGTTGCATGGTAGAAGCTTCTTTTTGCAATAGGCAGTGGTTAATGCAGACCTATAACTTGTCAAAGCGCTGAGAATAAGTGACTGCTTGGCTCTAACAGAGCCATCTACATCACCTCCTCCAAGTCCCAGGAACATCACAGAAGAGGAATGGAAAGAACATAGGAGCCAGAGGCAGGGATGGAGTGATGTGTATCTGTCTGACATGGCCATTGCACTGTTGAACTCTCAGCGGCTGTGATTATTTGCACAAGACCTGCACAAGATTGAGCCTGTCAATTTTCCATCATGGAGGGGAGAGGGCTTCACACAGCCCTGCCCCTCCCAGAGGATCTGTAGATGGTTGATAGTTGATAAGGATGTGAGGCGGGGGGCATTTTGTTCTGTGGTAAAGCCACTGGTAATTTGCCCATGCCTTTGAAAATAAGCCCTCACCTATGCTCCTGTATGTAACCTCAGTGAAACTCATGGGGTCACCAAAAAACAAAATAGAAGACATGAAAGTAGGAGCAGTAGCTGGGAAGAGAAGGGAAGGGGGGCACAAAAAAAGGAAACGGGGTGAATATGGTCAAAATGTGCCAGGTTCATGTATGAACATGCCACAGTGAGACTCGTTAAGTTTAATTAATAGATGCTAATAAAGAACTTAATCAGAATTTCACAAAAAGAAGAAAAAAAATCAAGCCTCTAGTTTCTAAAAAAGAAAGAATGTGGGCATGATGGTGCATGCCTTTAATCCCAGCACTTGGGAGGCAGAGGCAGGCGGATGTCTGTGAGATCAAGGTCAGCCTGGTCTACCTAGCAAGTTCCAGGCCAGCTGAGGCTACAGACAAACCCTGTCTCAAAAAACTAAGAAAGGGAGAGGAAAGAATTTTTCTCCTTTCTTTCTTTCTTTCTTTCTTTCTTTCTTTCTTTCTTTCTTTCTTTCTTTCTTTCTTTCTTTTGGTTTTTTTTGAGACAGGGTCTTCCTGTGTAGTCCCAGCTGTCCTGGAACTCACTCTGTAGACCAGGCTGGCCTTGAACTCACAAAGATCCACCTGCCTTTGCCTCCCAAGTGTTAGGATTAAAGGTGTGCACCACCACGCCCAGCTAAGAATTTTTCATTTTTATTTAATTTTAGCACCTATTGGGTCATCAACAACAGGTTTATTTCTATCCCTGCTGTGATTTTTTTAATCTACTTATTTCTTTATTATTTATTTTTTGTGTGTGCATGTATGTGGACTACATGTGTGCCATGGCAGGTACATGGAGGTCAGAGGGCAACTTGGAGGAGTTGATTCTCTCTTTCTGCCATGTGGACACCAGGAATTAAACTCAGGTCATCAGGCTTGGCAAGTAAGCATCTTTATCCACAGAGCCATCTTGTCCATCCTTGCTGTGATTTTTAATGAACTGGAACTTACTAGACCTTGATTTCTGCATCTGTAATGTGATGATTTGAATGTGTCCTGTATAGTAATATCAAGATATGAAAGGTGCCTGACATATGCTGACTGCTATTGGTAGTAATAAGTCTTCCTAGGCTTCTGTGCTCCCACTCTTCACCAGGGCTCTACATTATAGTTTCCACCTATATGTTTCCCCCCCACCCCATCTAGGGCCCCACTGAGCCAGCATCAAGAAACTCAGTCTACAACATCCATGTGCCTGAAGGAAGAGCAAATGCAATGCCTTGAGAAAACCATTGTTTATATGAACACAGGAAACTCCAAATGTAAAAAAATAGGGACAGCAGGTATCTTCAGAGTCTGGTGCCTACAAGGGAGCTCAGGGGCCTGCCAATCACATTCTGCTTCTGGATCCAGGTTTTGATTGCTTAAACTCTATTAAAAATGTACCAAACAAGTGGGCGTGGTGGCGCATGCCTTTAATCCCAGCACTAGGAGGCAGAGGCAGGCGGATCTCTGTGAGTTCAAGGCCAGCCTGGTCTACATAGCAAGCTTTAGGCCAGCTAGGACTAAAGGGAGACAAGACAAAAAAAAAAGTACCAAACTAACATTCTGGGAAGTTGGTGGAGGTGGGAAATCCAATGCAACTTAGGGACCAGCATCCCGCTCCAAACTCTTCACAGACAGCCTCTTAGGCAAGTTGCTAAGTCTCTTCTGTGGTTTCCACAGTCCCTGAGTGAGATGGGAAAAAGTCTAATGGTTTCCACGCAGCCCTCGCTCACCAGCCTCTGTACAACTGTCCATAGCTGAGCACACCACACATCCAGATAATCCCTTCCAGACCACTGACCCTGAGTGTGCTGTTTGTGTTCACTATGCTGTGACCCTGAAGTCAGGCTCCTGGGGGGCTGCTACGAGGATCAAGAGTGACAGTATGTGGCAAAGATGCTGTGTAAACTGGACAGAGATTACTTAGTATGCTGTTATCTTAACAGGACCATAGTCCGATGTGTAGAATGACTGTATTGGAGTATGTAGGCCACTGATGATACACTGATTACTCAAAGCCAAGCATGTAACTGTCTATCAGGAAGCAAGCTTCAAGCAAACAGTTGAAATTCATGGGCTGAGTGTTGAAGTAATTACACAAATGTAATTTCTACAGTCTTGGTGACACAGAACAGAACAGATGGAAGAACTCATCAGGAACTGCCATCATGCTGCCCTGTCATGGTCTCTGTGAGGGCTTTACCCTATACCCCAACATACAGCATTTGAAATTTGGTCAAGGATGACACCTGCCAGTCAACTCAGGCTGCGTGACCTCCTAGGCTGTGGCACAGTCTAGTGCTTGATGAATAGCATTCTCTGTGCTAATCATGTCGGAAGCTTGTTCTAGTTAGACTTCCCGATAACCCTGTCAGCTGGGTCCTGTTATCTTTTGGATTGTATAGGTGAAAGGTCACAGACTTTGGTTAGGTCTTCCCACTGCGCAGTCCCTGTCCAAGCCCCTGTGGTAGTCTTTGGCCTCAAAGTTCACACTGATGCTTCTTTCATGGAAGTAAAAAGAATACTTTCCTGAGTACCCACAAGACGGTGATCATCAAATTCATAGTTCCCCTAAGTCTCTGAATGTCTTGAGCTGGGCACTTTTTATGTGAGATAGGGTGTAGAAAATTTACCATGCACCATGTCACACACCAGAAGTGGAAAGTTTAACCCTGGTGGAACCAATCCCAGATTCCCTATTCTTCACCTCTCTGTCGTCCTAATTTCCCCTAGGCCTTCCCTTGTGTCCAAAGAAATGATCGCTCCCAACTCTTGCCATCAGAATAGCTGCACATGCCCATGAACTTTACTGTGAACTAGTGCAGACAGATGCCATTTCTATCAGAGAGAGCTTTGAAAGGCTAGGGCCAAGCCGACATGTACAGAACCTGGCTGTGCAATCTTTACCAGGGCTTTGTGGGGACTGAGACTAGCAGGGAACATCCCCGGAGCTCACTGGCAGAGAAAATAAACCAGAACAAACATCTCAGTAGGAGGAAGGATGGAAGCAATTCTAACGCTTTAGATATTAACTGCGGGACAAGGACTTAGGGAGGGATAGCGGGAGTTAGCGAGGGAGGAGGCAACGCAAGAGGCTCAAGAGGTTCGATGGCTGCTGCGACCTGTACTCAAAATCTCAGACGCTTTGTAGAGAACCCCCTCCCACGCAGTTTTGCTAATTACATGGCTTTTTCAGAAATGTCAGAAAGATCCTGGCCTCATCCAACTGCCACTCTGTCCGCGTGGCTTTTCCTCAGTATTTGTGCAGACACTTGGGTAGAAACAACAGGGAGCTGTGGGGAAGGGAACGGCCGGTTTCCATCCAATCACCCAGGGCAACGTCAGGCCACTCTGACCAAGGTGTCAAGACGCCCAGTACTCTTACAAACTGTCTAGGGGCTACAGGGACACCCTGTCTCGAAAAGACCAAAAAAACCCCCAAAAAACAAAAAAACAAAACCAAACTGTCTAGGAGCCATACGATGCAACTGCAGGCCTTGCGAGCTGACATGGCTCCAGGAATCTTGACCAGAGGAAGAACAGTTTGGTAAAGGCCAATCTGCTTGAGGAAACCAGGGTGGAGTTCAGTGTTAGCTTGGCCAGAGGTGTAACGCGCAGGCCAGTCCCCTTCCTTCTCCCCCTCCCCCAGGCTCCTTCAAAGGTGCATGATGATGTGGCTGATTTAATCAGTGATTTATTTATTTATTGGTATTTTGTAAGGATTTTGGAAGCCCCGGGATTCTATAAAGAGGCCAAAGGGGAAGTGAGGGTAGAGGGCAGGTGACTGGGTCCTGCACCCCTTAAGTCCATTCTGAAGGAAGTATCTCCTCTCCCACCTGCTTCCTGTGCCCACTGAGGTGGCTGTGATGTACCTGAAGCTCCACATGCAGATGCGTACAAGGAGAGAGTCATTACTGAAGAACCATAGTGGGAGAGCAGTCCCTGTTTTACTCTCTGTGGATTCAGTAACCTGTGGTCAACTATGGTCCCAAAATACTGAATGGAAGATTTCATAAACAATTTTTAAGCTTCAATTGCATTTAGTGTGATGAAATCTTTAGTCATCATGCCTGATTCCACCCAGGATGGAAATTACCCTTCTTACCAGTGTGTCCCTGAGTACACTCCCTGCCTGTTAACACCGGTGGCCAGTTCAGTTGTTAGAATCACTGTTGGGGTACAAAGCTAATGTTCAAGTAACCCTCATTTTACTTACTAATGGGTTATGTCAACAAGAAGCTCTAATGCATTTTCTTTAAGCAAAAAAAAAAAATAGTAGTTCTTGATTAATAAAGAAGGAATATAGTATAGAGTTTGGTGTTTGATCTGTAGTTCCAGACATCCACTAGAACAGGGCTTCGTAAACTTTTCCACTCATGACCCCTTTTTGTCTAAATTTTTATGCAATCTCAGGTATATAGGTATGTAAAATAGGTATGCATTGTTAGTTTAACAATCTATTGACAAATTACACATACAATTATATGTACGATATTTCTTTTTTTATTTTATTTATTTATTTATTTATTTTTTTATGTGTATGAATGTACTGTCTGCATGTAGGTCTGTGCACCCATGTCGTGCAATGCCACGGAGGTCAGAAGAGGGTGTCAGATTCCCGTGGAATTGGAGTTACAGATGGTTCTCAGCCTCCATGTGGGTGCTGGGGATTGAACCCGGGTCCTCTGCAAGAGCGGTCGACGCTCTTAACCGCTAGGCCATCCCTCCAGCCCCATACGTACAATATTTCTACCTGAGTCCATGTACATAGCTGAAGGCTACACAGAACCAGACAGGAGAAACTTTCCTTTGAGTCATTGGCAGGGTAGTCCAAGAGACTCCAAAAATTATACAGGCTGTTGCTGCAGCCCCTGATGGCCTCCCAGAACCTGAGGAAGGTGAGACCCTGTTGCTGAAGACAGGCCATACTTCGGAGACCTGAACTGGAGCAGTGGAGCTGGGACTGACCAGGAGGCCACCTCCCCTGAGGCAGCTCTCACAGCTCTGGAGAGCACTGCGCAAGCTGCTAAGGGGGAACAGCAATTAGTGGCCCAGCGCCACCAGCTTGAAGACCAAATGGCCACATCAGCGTCTGGCACAGCAAACGACATTGGTGCAGTGGCGGCACATCAAGGGCTAAGTAATTGGATTTAAAGCCCACCCAGCGGGATGAAACTCATCTGTGGTACTGTAAACATAGCCAGATGCACACAGCTGGAGAGGTCATAGATCTTAGAGAACGTCCCAAAGTTGTAACATCCCTAGGCTAAGGTAACATCTTATTAAGTGCAAAATAGGTATCCTTTTATTTACAGACAAATATCCCAGACACCACTCACTAAAGAAGCTTCTTTTGCACCAGATGAAGAATAGCAGAGTCCCACAGCTGGACACACACAGACCTTGTCTGTGAATTGCTCATGCCTAAGCGGCATGTTTGCAATGCAACCTCTACACTAAGGCTCATGCAACATAGAACAAGGGGCCAAGAGGACATTAATTAACCTCTTAACTCTCGCTAAAGAAGCTCCTCCATGCAACAGGAGGCCAGGAATTGAAAAGGGCATGAATGGCCAAACCCTAGAGAGTAAAAGTCTGCAGAGCGTGTGGGTCCATGGACAGGGTGTTTATATTCAGCTTCACACATCTAGGGCTCGGGGAACTTTGTGGCTGAAAGTGAAGAGGGGGCAGAAAGATCGTAAGAGCCAGAGAGGTGGTACAAGACCATATGGATATGAGTCCTATAGGATGCTGGAACCCTGCTCATATGAACCTACAGCATTGGTGTCAGCATGCATAAGAGCCAGGGAGGTGGTACAAGACCATATGGGTATGAGTCCTATAGGATGCTGGAACCCTGCTCATATGAACCTACAGCATTGGTGTCAGCATGCATAAGAGCCAGGGAGGTGGTACAAGACCATATGGGTATGAGTTCTATAGGATATTGCAACCCTGTTCATATGAACCTACAGCATTGGTGTCAGCATGCATAAGACACAGGCAAGCTCAACCAGACAAAAACCTAGTATTGGAACTGCAGAAATGGGTGGCAGAAGCCAATCTCAGTTGATATTGGCAGCTGATTACTGTTGGGAGAGGAAGAACTGACCTTAAAACGAGGAACTCCAGATATGCTGAGTAGAGATCAATGGATGAACCTGCACAGAGGAATGGCCGGCGGAGAGGAATTTGGCACCATAGACCCTAACACAAAAGAAATCATGAACTGGGGGGGGGGGCGTGGCTGCGCTGTGGGATGGTGCCAATGGAGAAGGAGGTATAAAGGTGATTAAGACTAATTGAGAAGTTATGCATGAAATGCACAAAAATTCAATGAAAAAATAAATAGGTATACAAATCAAACATTTACTGATAAATCAAGTTTCATACTAAGATGGATGTGATCATTTCATTCTTTTTTTTTAATGTGAATGTAGTGTCTGCATGTAGATTGGTGCACCCATGTCGTGCATCGCTGTGGAGGTCAGAAGAAGGTGTCAGATTCCCCTGGAACTGGAGTTAAAGATGGCCACCCTGTGGGTGCTGGGGATCGAACCTGGGTCCTCTGCAAGAGCAGTCGGTGCTCTTAACTGCTGAGCCATCTCTCCAGCCCCATGATTGTTTATTTCTATGTAAAAATTTATATCTTAGCTGAATATTTGATACTTTAAGATATAGAACATCTTCAATGGTTTTTAGAGTTGATATTTTTATTTTATAGTTATCAATTATGTAAAGTAGCATTCTCAGTTACTTTACATAAATATGCATTAATAGAGCAAAGTGGTAGAAATATGTTTAAGAACTGTTTCCAACTGAAATTGTCAGAAATTCTGTCTCAATATCAAGCCAAAATTCATTTAACAATTTTTTTTCTACTAGAATTTAAGTCAGCAACTCAAATAGTAATTTAAAAAATCAAACATCATCTATATATGGCATGAAAGTAGAAGGGGGTGGCTAATGGGGATGAAGGGGATTAGCAAGCAGAGAGGACAGGCTAGGGGAGGGATAGAATGAGGCGTGCTTGAAAGTGCTATAATAAAATCCATTATTTTGAATGCTAACTTAAAAAAACACTATTCGAGAAAACTAGAAAATGTGTGTTGGATAGCTTTAGTGTCAACTTAATGCACCTGGGTTGAGGGAGCCTCAATTGGGGAACTTCCTCCATTGGACTGGCCTGTGCCCATGTCTGTGGGGTATTTGTTGATTGTTGAGTGATGTGGGAGGGCCCAGCCCACTATGGGTGGTGCCACCCCTGGGCAGGTTGTTATATATAGTATAAGAAAGCAGGCTGAGCACGGGTTAGGGGAGCAAGCCAGTAAGCAGCATTCCTCCATGGCCTGTGCTTCAGCTACTGTCTCCGGGTTCCTGCCCTGAGTTCCTATGTTGGGCTCCCTCAGTGATGAACTGTGACCTGCGAGATGTGAGCTAAATAAACTCTTTCTTCCCCAAGTTGCTTTGGTCAGAGTGTTTTGTCACAGCAATCAAAAGGCAAACTAGAACAACATGGTTAATATAAACATTTTTAACATTAATTAACTGATTAATTAATTTGTATGTGTGTGTGGGAAACGCATGCACAATGGTACATCTGTGAAGGTCAGGAGACAACTTTTGGGAGTTCTTTCCTTCTCCCTGCAGATTCTGGGGGATGACGGTCACAAGGCTTGATGAAAAGCATCTTGATCCACAGAGACATCTTGCCAGTCCAAAAATTAAAAGTTAAAAAAATCCACAACTTCTAGCACGATGCAATCCAATCATATACTAAGTTGATACCTGCTAAGGAATGGTGGTGACCAATATTAAAATCTTTGTTTTCTGTAATTAAACCACCATGTTTTTATAAGAGCAGAAAGCCTCATATGTGCAGTAGAAACACTGCAATTCATAATTTCTAGTGGTCTTGAATCTGTGTCCTGGTGGTTCAGGCATTTGCTGTGCGTGCCGTGTACTCAGAATTGAGGCTGTAGTGAGTCACGTGACACAGTGCAGGTGAGCACTGCCAGAAATGCCTTCCATTTATTTTTTTTTAATGTTTTAATTTTATTTATTTTGTATGTGTATGAATGTACTGTCCTCATGTAGGTTTGTGCACCCATGTCATGCAATGCCTTGGAGGTCAGAAGAGGGCATCGGATTCCCCTGGAACTGGAGTTAAAGACAGTTCTCATCTGCCATGTGGGTGCTGGGGATTGAACCCGGGTCCTCTGCAAGAGCAGTCGGTGCTCTTAAACGCTAGGCCATCTCTCCAGCCCCATGCCTTCCATTTATTACACATTTGAGTTTGAATTAATTTTTGGCCATTGTGCCCTCAGAAAAATTTTACTCTTGCTAAATTGTTCACCATTCCAACATTTAGCTATGTGGCCTCATGTATGGTCCTGACCCGCAGTTTAAGAAGCTGGATGCTGGATGCCTTGGGTATTTCCCATAGATAAATTTAGAATGCAGACTATTCAAAAATTCAGGCTTCAGAAAGGGCTGAAAAGATGGGCCTCTGCCCCTTCATCTAGATGCCTCATTTGAGAGCATCCCATCAGCATGGGCTTTCTATCCAGCCTAGTCAGATGTCCCAGGTGAGCCAGCCACACAGGTTTCCCTGGGTCCCCCTTCTCCCTCACACACTATTCTGGGGTCCTCCTCTGAGTCTGGTCTACACTAGCTCTCACATGATCCATTCCCTCCATGAAGGCCTTACACCTTGGGAAGGAAAAGAGGAATCTGCTCTTCAGTCCGGTCCTGGAGGTGAGGGAGGAAGACTGCCAAGAGGCAGGAAGTGCGAGGGTGGGGATTTGAACGCCTCCCCAAGTCATGTGTTGAAGGCTTGATCCCAATGCAATGTTCAAAAGTGGGGCTTTGGGAAAGTGCCTGAATCTTGAGGGATCCATTGGTGGAATCAGAATTTGGGGCTCTCATTGTGAGATGGTAAGAATGCAGAAGTGGAGCCTTGTTGGAGGAAGGAAGTCTCTGGAGGTGTGCCTTTACAGGTGTGTCCCAGGTGCCTCCCCATCTCTCTCTCCCTCTCTCACTCCCTGATGTCCTGAGGCGAGCAGCTTTCCTTACCATGCCCTTCTGCCCTGATGTGTCTGCTTTGACAAACACACACACACACACACACACACACACACACACACACACACAAAGTACTGGAGCCAGCTGGCCATTGACTGAAACTCCAAAATCATGAGGCAACAGAGATCTTTCCTCCCTTGTTGATTTGCTCAGGTATTGGTCACAGCAATGAGAAGTGACCAATATAGGAAGCACCCAGGGGTCCTGACATATCATGGCTGGTAATGCCGAAAATCTAATACTGCAGAAGCAGTCATTCTCCTGTGAAGGTAACTGGAGTTCTCTGGACTTTACTGGCTATGAGATCATCCTTTGTAATTTGTTTATGAAGTCGTCAGTGCTCATGGGAGCTGATTGGTGACTTAGAGCTTAGTGGCTTCCACTATCAGGCTTTGCTCATAAGTAATGAAGCCTGTGCTTGTCACATGGGCTCTAGGAATGTTACACAACACACCACCCTGCTCACCAATGCTGTGTGCCCGCACCATTCTCTCTTTGATACCTTGTCCTAGTTGGGTATGAGCATGGGGGTGGCCATGCCAACTACCATAAAGTTCAGGAAGGAAGGGCCGGTTAGTGTCTCAAGACTGGGCTCCGGCTGAGCTGGCTTGCTGGGCTGCACATTCCTGGCCTCTGATGAGAACTGGGGAAGTGCCCGAGTCCTCCTTGTCTGCACTGTTCTCCCTGGGGTCTGTAAATTGTATCACCTTTAGTTGAGAGAATAGTCTGGTTATAAAACTACACTGAAGGAATGAAAAGCTACCCATGAAATTGCCAAGAAAGACTGCCAGTGTCAACACAGATGGCGTGGCTTTGTCATAGGAAAGCCCAGAGCCTCTAACTTTAGATCCACTTTCATGTGGATCAAAACAGTTCTCTGAACTGTTCTGGTGACAAATGTTTTTAGTCATCAGTGTCCCAGGGCAAAATGAACTGGGGCACAGGCAGGAGGATCCCAAATCAGAATCTCAGGGAGGACTGACCATATTCTTCAGATGACACGGAGGGCTGTTGAGTGGCGAGAGCCTCTTTGGGGTCCCAGTGTGGCACCAGCTCTGCTGCCTGAAGTCTGGTGACCCAGCTCTGGGGCTGAGGGACTGAGAGCAGAGAGGTGCTTGTTCGCCTTTCTCTATTGAAAGGTCTGAATTTGGCCTTGAAGAATGGGAACTGTCCTATTTTTTTTGGACTACGCTAAGGGTTTCCCAAAGTAAACAAACCCTGGTTACTAATTACCTGACCTACATTTCTTGTGACTGCAATGGCAGGCGGCACAGGTGCTGGCTCTGAAATGGGTAACGACAGAGAAGAGGGATGGGGAGGCTGCCGGCCGCTCACCCTGGTGGGGCAGAATCCTGAAATTTTGAATGATGTTGCATCTTCCTCAGCAAAGCCAGCTTTTAGAAGACACCCTCTCCCCACCCCAGTCTTAAAACATAAACAAGTACTATCCCACGTATGTAGAGGTTGTCTTCTGTTTTCAACTTTAGTTTTTGTAGTGTCAGGGGATAGAAGACCATCCAAAATTAAGTCTTCAAGTACTTCGGGTATGGTTTAATCAAAAAGCCGTCAACTGGAAAGATTCGGCATGGTGCTGTGACCATTCATTACTACAATGTCTTCTGTCTTCATTTGAACCACTTGGGATAAAAATAGCTTTGGTGATATGTGTTAGGTCTGGGCTTCCCAGAATTCCAAGGGACACACAGATGTTCACTTCCTCCAGAGGCTGTCAATCTTCTGACCTCTTCCCCTGCACCTGAGGTCTCATGTGCTTTTTATTTTTTTATTTTATTTATTTATTTTTTTAAGACAGGATCTCCCCGTAGCCATTGCTGGCCCGGAACTCACTGTGTAGACTGAGATCTGCTTGCCTCTGCCTCCCGAGTGCTGGGATTAAAGGCACATGTCATCAAGCCCAGCTTGAATTGAAGGTTTGATGGAGACACTATCCTAGATTATTGGGGTGTAGTTAAGCAGAGAAGTTCTGTTTTGAAATTTATTTTATTTTAGTGTATGAGTGTTTTGCTTGCATGTATATAAGTGCAATATGTTTATTCAATGCTTGTGGAGGCCAGAAGAGGGTGTTGTATACCCTGGAACTGGAGTTTCAGATTGTTAGCTGCCATATGGATGTTGGGAACTGAACCCATGTCCTCTTCCAGATCAGCCAGTGCTCTTAACTGCTGAGCCATCTCTCTAGCCCAGTAGAGAAGTTCTTGTAAGCACCAGAGAAAGTAGAAGAGTCTATGCTACAGTGCTGGCTTTGAAGATGAAGGAAGGGGTCATGAGTCAAGGCATGCAGACAACTCTTAGGAGCTGGAAAAGGAACGAATCAGTCTCTGCAGAGGCTTCAGAAGGAAGGCAGGCTTTTAAATGGCTACAGTTTAGCTAAGATACATTTGGCATTAGTGATCTTGAATTCTAGACCAATAAATGTGTGTCATTGTAAGCTTCTGTTTGTGGTAATTTGTTGGAGCTGCAGTAGGAAACAAACGGGCCTTCATTTATTGGTTCCGAGTGCCAAGAATTATTTGATTCACACTTACAAATCCCAGATCTGAACCTAAATGTTCTATCTGGAGCCATCACACATTTGTGGTTTTTGATGACCAGGAACTACACTAGCACTCAGCACAGTACAGCCCTCTCGGTGAATCAGTTGGCCTGTGAGAATCTTTTGAGGTTATCAGAATAGAATAGAATGGAATGGAATGGAATGGAATAGAATAGAGTAAAAGAATAGAACATAACAGAATAGAATAGAAGAATAGAACGGGCAGGAAGAGCTCACTCTCCCGTAGGAAGATGTGTGTGGACCAGCAGTCATGGACTCTTGGCAGCTGCCTGCGAGGTAGGTAGAACTGATGTTCTTTTTTTCCCATTTTTTTTATTGATGCTTTGTGTATTTCATACATCATTTTCCAATTCAAGAACTGATGTTCTTTTCTCAATTGTTGGATCACGAAGGCTCTGTAGGTCACTTGCCCAGGGCCACACACAGAGTAGTCTTGGGCCTGAGCCGGGCTGGGATGGTCTTTGTCTTCAGTTCTCAGCCAATTCTTAAAGGGAATGGTCTGGCACCTTCCACAGGGCTCACCATCACTTGCGGGGCGTCTCCTCTGCCAGGCTTTGGCAATCACTGGGGTGGCGGCAGGAGGAGGGATGGTAATCTTAGCTTTAACCTGCCCATCCTTCACCAACCTAGGCTAAATTTTGCCAAGTTCCATGCTGAGAGCCATTAGTGGTAGCAGGAACCCCTTATCCAGGTTCCCTGTGTTCCAGGAGCTGCTCAGAAAACTCCCTGGGTGCTCAGGACTTGTGTGCTTCACATTTCCCAGTGCTTTCTTGGGATGGGGTTGGCAGCTACATCCTCAGCTGCGACACACACAGAAACTTCCCAGCTGCTCCTTTGACTTCTGGAACTTCAGAGATGTGAGTCAAAATAGAAAAATAAGCCACTTGGTACAAACTGGGGAGATTCGTTTCTAAGTATCTAGATTTTTTTCTTGGATCAAGAAAGTGAGTATAGGCTCTCAGCAAACTTAGAGGTCAAAGCTAATACATAGACAAGGGTGGCTGCATAACTCAGTGGCTGTGTCTCTTCCCCTGCTTGGATTTCATTTATCTAATGAGCTGGGCTTTGGCTGGGGCTATTCTTACACTCAAAGGAATCTAAGTCAACAAAACTGGAGCTGGACACTGCATTAATTAGGCTCCTACTGTCTCACCACTTCACAGATGTTGCTGCCAACGTGGGTCCCTGATGCAGCGCCCTGCATGACTGAGGATTCACACGGCGCCATAAACACACATCTAACTGGAGACCCAAGTACCTTCTAGATTGTAGGATCTCTAAGTACAGGACACCCTTGTAAAATTGGTCTCGGGGACATGGCTGAGGTCCTGCATGACTATTGCTAATCATCACCAAATTCTGCTTTTACCTCCTAGTAGACCACATCTGGACTGAATTTTCAGATACCTTCACAGCTACGTATGTCCCCGCCTGTGAGATGTGCTCGGGCATCTCAGAGCCCCCTTCAAGAAAGTCTTGCTTCTGAGTTGGAGGAAGTGCGTTCGCCATGTCTGGTGTTGTTAGGGTCTTCAGCTGCAGAGCTTCAGCTCCTAGCCCTGTGACAGCCTTCCGGGAGCTGCTGCATCCGGTCATTATACATTATACGCGGCACAGCCATTCCTCTGGCAGGTACGACCACATCACAGCTTGACTTCTGCCCGACTCTATTATCCCCTTCTCACATGCACTGTTTCCTAATCAAGCTTGTGCATCCTGGAACTGATGACAGCTTCTGCTTCCTTAGCATTCAGCCTGTGACCCTGTGAGACTCCAGTGTAACGTGCATGGAAGTGGTGTGTGCTATTTGGGGGATGACCTTGGAACTCGCCTCAGTCGGTCCATTACACTTTCTTCTTCAGCTTTCTGGATATAGATTTCAACGATGTCCTAGGGCATGGTGAACCAACTCACCAGATGGAAGTAGTGGGCTATCAGGAGGAAGAGAGATGCCTTGCTGACCTGAGCATCCTTCCAGAACTATTATGTGATGAGCTTGCATTGTACAAAGCTGTTGAGCTTTGGCCATATATTTGTTACTTCAGCAGGTGCACCCTGATTTGTCTGCTCTCCCCAGCTACCCCTCCAGACACAAATAACAGGAGTCAGAGAAAGGAGAGTCGTCATCTGGCTGGAAGTCCACTCAGATGCTCACTATGGCTAGACTCAAATAAAGGTCAGAGATTCCCAGAGAACTAGGGAGAATCTGGGGCACCTTTCTTGTGCAAAGAACCATATTCCATTAAAATGTGGTCCAATGTTACTGAGGGACTAGGAGTCAGGCAGGTCTCTGACAAACCGGGAAGGGGAGGGGCTAGTGAGCCATGGAGACGGCAAGCTTCCTGCTTCTTCCTCACCCAAGACAAAGGCCTGGGAGCTTTCTCTCCTGTCAGGGCCTCCTTTCCTTCCTCCTCCTGCTCTGGGACATATTTCAGTTTGGAGTGTGTGTGGGGTGTGGCTATCAGCTCTTCTTTGTTTAAGTTGTCCAATCTAAGATTAGGGGAGGAGGACCCATTTTCTATGACCAAGACCCAGGTCTTCCTAGGGGCTTAGGATTTTGGTTTCTCAATCCCTGTCTCATTTGTGGTCTCTCTCTCTCTCTCTCTCTCTCTCTCTCTCTCTCTCTCTCTCTCTTCTCACTTTTAATAGTTTGTTGCCGGGGCTGGAGAGATGGCTCAGCAGTTAAGAGCACTGACTGCTCCTGCAGAGGACCTGGGTTCGATTCCCAGTGCCCACATGGCAGCTAAGAACTATCTTTAAGCTAGTTGTGGTGGCGTATGCCTTTGATCCTAGCACTCGGGGAGGCAGAGGAAGGCGGATCTCTGTGAGTTCAAGGCCAGCCTGGTTTACAGAGTGAGTTCCAGGCCAGCTGGGGTTATAGGGAGACCCTGTCTCAAAAAGACCAAAAAAAAAAAAAAAGTTTGTTGCGTGCTGTGCCTGAGAGTCTTCCTACCTTTTAATTCTGTAATTGGCGAGGAAAGTGAACCTGATCCAGACACTACTAGACTATTATCAATGAAAAAGCTTCTCTTCTTGTGGATAACAATAACAGAACAGAAAAACTAAGTTCTCATTCAAACACTTGGTGAGTAGAGAGTAAAAAGTATCCCCCCATATTGTGCAAAAAAGTAGGCCAAGTTTGGAATGCAGTGACTCTCTTGACACTGGAATCATTCAATCCTTTCAATAATTCACAGGTGACTGATGACAGACACATGGTGTATAAGCATATACACTGTAGGTAACTAAAGGATAGGTGGAGATGACAGGTAGATGAAAGATGGGACACATGTCTAGATAATAGATTGCTGTCAAGATAGATGATTGGTAGGTGAATAGGCACAGAAGAAATCGAGGCTACAGACACTGAGGTCTATACTCATGGTTCTATAACTAGTTCCTAGGGGAGGATTCAGCTGTAGATCATTTGACCTAGAGATGGGATTCAAAACTCATCTTCTCTGGACCTCATTTGGTGATCATGGGAAGGGAAAACCCCAATGTGGAGCACAAGGCAGAACTGATGGTGGTTTGGGCTTGCCAAGGAGGAGACTTCAAACATGACATCTTTCAGCCTAATAAAGAAAAAAAATCATAAGCTGAAGATGCTAAAACCTATGATATATGTGCATGCATATGTGAATATTTTGGAATGATGCATATTGGAAGGAATAACAACAATAACAGAAAAGACTGCATCAAAGAACTGACTGAAATGGTGAACTTCTGCTTGAAACAGTAAACTTCTGCAACAAGAATTTTGAAAGAGACTGAGAAAAAGATGAAAAACATGTTTGGCAGAATGTGTGAGCTCTGGTGGGGTGGGGGACAGGGAGGGGGGCACCCGTCTAGATTTGATTTGTAATGTAATTTTGTATGAAATCCACAGAGCTTTAATAAAACATTGGCTTAAAAAAAAACTTCTCATTCTTTCCTCTCTCCAGAATGGCAAAGAACCTTTCATTTGTTCCAGACACAGGATTCTCTTTGCCCCATAACTGTCTTGTTTTTGTTTTTCCTCTTATTTCATGTTTAGAATGAATCTTCTCAGACTGAGTCATCTAGGGCTGGGGAGGGGGCACTAAGGCTTCTCCCCAGTCCTTGCATGTTCAGACATGCTTCTTCTGAGCTCTTATTTAAAAGACTTGATGGAGGCACGGTTTCTCCCTTTTTTAAAGATTTATTTTTATTTTAAAATTATGCATGTATGTGTGTTTTCATGGGTACGTGAATGTGGACAGGGACCCGTGGAGGGTGCTGGGTCTCCTGGAGCTGCAGTCGCAGGCAGTGGCGAGCAGCCTGCTGCGGGTTCTCTGCAGAGCACTGTGTGCCCTGAACTGCTGAGCCAGCTCCCAGCTTCTGAGCCTGGCTTCTTCACAACACTTATTTTGGAACTCTTCGTATGGCTTTGTGGGAAGTTTGTGTGATGTTTGGGAGGATTCCGGATATCTGAAGGGGACACGTTAAGAGCTAAGGTTCAACATGGAGTGGACAAATGGAAAGCCTTCTGTCTCTGCCTGACATGTTTTGGCTCTGTGTGTTCAGGCCATCTGAATTCAGACCCGTTGTCTTGGTTTAAATATTCATGTAAACAGATGTATGGTGAATGGAGAATTGCTTGACCCCAGTAAGGTTACCAGAAGGACAGGATGAAGGAGAAGGTGCTGTTAAGAAGAATGCCCTAGATTAAGGTAGAGGGATAGGAAGAGGCAGAGGCAGAGGAGAAGGGGATGGGGAGAGCAGGAGGAAGAGGAGGAAAAGGATGAGGAAGGGGGAGGAAGAGGAGGACAGGAAGGAGGAGGAAGAGGAGAGGGAGGACGAGGAGAGGGAGGATACGGGAACCAACCACTGGAGCTGCCCAGTGGTATTTGAAGCTTTGAGACTGAGTTCAGAGGAGAGGGTAGGATGCAGGGCAGAACAGGGGTCTCTGAGCGATGTGATGACGAGGCAGCCATAGCTTCTTTGTAAAGGTGAATCCTTATTCATTTTCTGGAGGATGTGGTGAAGACAGTGTGTCAGCCTCACTTTTCTTTTAGCTACTGATGGGACTGCGGTCTCTGCTGAGTGGGCGAATCCCAGGTACCATGGCTTTCCTGCTATTTGAAAACCCACCTCATTGCATCTTCCCTTTTTTCTTGATTAACATTTACTAGGTTGTTAGTTTCTCAGCTTTACTTGGGAAACACTCATGGGTTCATGTCTCAACTCTACTGTTTCGGCTTCTTTAATATTTTTGGAGTCTTTTTGAGACAGATCTCCTGGTAGCCCCAGCTGGCCTGGCAGTTGCTATGTAGACAGGGATAGCCTCAATCTCACAGAGATTGGCCTGTTTCTGCCTCCAAAGCACTGGGACTAAAGGCAGGTGCCTCCATACCTGGCCAATTTATTTGCTGATGTTTACTTTTTTTCTCTTTTTCTCTGTTATCATCTTACCAATCTCTTGTTGCCCTTTTTTTTTTTTTTTTTTTTTTTGTCTTTTTGAGACAGGGTTTACCTCTAGTCCCAGCTATCTTAGAACTCTCTATGTAGACGAGGCTGGCCTTGAACTCACAGAAATCTGCCTGCCTCTGCCTCACAAGTGCTAGGATTAAAGGCGTGCGCCACCATGCCTGGCTTTCTCCTTGAATTTTTAATTAATTAGTTGAATTATTTAATTGTATCTTGTCATCCTATACAAAGTTAAATTCTAAGTTTCCTGGAAAGCAGTGCTGTGCGCATGTCCCAGGTGGATGGTACTTGCACAGGCCTGGCTTCCTCAGTGGTTATTGTAATGACATAATTTCTCTCTTGGCCTACAAGAATTCATTATTCTGTTTTTAGTTTTTTCCTTTTTTGGGTATTTTTGAGGCAGGGTCTCCCTTTTAGTACCAGCTGTCCTGGGGCTTGCTCTGTAGACCAGGCGGGCCTTGACCTCACAGAGATCCACCCACCTCTACCTCCAGAATTCTGGGATTAAAGGTGCACGCCACCACGCCTGGCTCATTATTCTGTTTTTAAATTATGAGGATATTCATCAACATTATTTTTTGGAAAACAAAAGAGAAACAAAGGGAAGTGAATATAGAAATGATCTACATTACACAGCCATTGTCGGATGTGTGGGAGAGTAGGTGAAATGGAAAACTGTGATGCTTGGAGTCTGATGGATATGAATTCAGATCCTACCTTGGTTCTTCAACTGCCATGTGACCAAATTTCTAGGCCTCTAGTTTATCTTCTTTATCTGAGCATGAGGAAAATAACATCAGTTTTATGGTAATTTTTATTTATAAAGATGAAATGTTAAATTGCATACATAAAATGCCTCATATTTCAGAAGAGATTCATGAATATTTGTCTGTGCTCCTTAATAGCCTGCAACATAAAAGGCAATGATTGGATAAATCGTGTGTGTGTGTGTGTGTGTGTGTGTGCACGTGCATGTGCGTGTGCATTATGAACCTGTGGAGGACGTGTGCAGAGGCCAGAGGAGGATGGCAGGCATCCTGCTTTATTATTCTCTGCCTTATTTCTTTGAGACGGAGGCTCACTGTTTGGCCGGACTTGCTGGCCGGCAGTCTCCTCGTCTGCTTTCTATTGCTCTGGGTTAGAGGTGCCTGGCTCGTTTTATGATGTGGGGCTCTGGTCCTCAAGCACAACTCCAGAATAAATTATTTTAAAAATTAAAAGATTAAGCCAGAGCATCAGTCGAGCCCATATCATGTCCTTCCTAGAGCAACACAGCCGAGATGTAGCGGAGAAGGAACTTATTATGGCTCTAAGCATCCACCAGGTGCTGAAACAGATTCTAAGACATAAGACAGCAGAGGCTGAACTGGCAAGGTTGAATCTTCCTGCAAGCTCTTGCTAAGAATGGCTTTAGATCCCAGAAACTCCTCAGTGTGGACCCTTTCCAGATGCTCTTGAACCAGAAAATCTAGAGTCTGAGCCAACCCAAGATTCTGTACCCCAGGAGGGAGAGGAGAGCTCTGAGTCCTTAAGCATTCAGCTCAACTCCAGTGCAAGGCAGGAATGGCAGCCTCCTTGAAGAGGAGTCGCAATTTTTTATTTATTTTTATTTTTATTTTTTGGCAACTGCAAAATCAGAGCAAGAAGGACATGGCTTCCCAGCTGGTCCCGGGGCAGTTTGTTATTAGGGGATACTGTGGGCCAAGCCTGTTTTGAGAGACAAATGGAAGTCAGGGGCAGCAGCCTGGGAACACTAATGAAAGATCTGACCAACAACTGCAGGAAGCTTCATGCTCTAGTCCCCGCCCATGACAGGAGAGAGTCTAACACTCCCTGTACTCTCCCCACCTCAATGCTCCCTTGGAAATAGGTACAGATAAAGAAGGTGGCTGCAACAACTCCTGGAGACCCGCTTAAGTAAATGGAAGCTTTGCTATGAAAGAGAACTAGGTAGCTATTTGCTGCATAAAGAGAACTGACATAGGCTTGGGGAAGGGGGAAAGAATCCACATAACCCCAGAAGAGCAAGGCTAGGCATCTCCAGGTCTCTGGAGGGGTCCCCAAAGGGACCTTCTTTTATCTCTATGGAGGAACGACAGGCATTTTTCTCCAGGCTGAGTCTGTCTCTGTCACACCAGAGCTGGGAGAATCATTATGCGAAGAAGACTAGGAAAGATTCCTTGGAGTCTTCAAGCCATGCCAACATCAGAGATGTCCCAACATCTTCCAGTGTCTCTGTCACTCTCTAGCCTGCCAGGGAAGGCTTGGCCAGAGGCTGTGCTGAGCATCACTAAGACTTCTCTCCGACTTCAGATCCTTCAATTCACACAAGAGAAACCTTTCACATGCAGCACATGAAAGTCCTCTGTCCACAAAACCAAACCATGCCATGGGTTCCTGAGAGGATGCACACAGGAGAAGAGCCCCAGATATGCAATCCTGTCACAGAAGCCTCTGGCAGGTGTCCCCATCCATGTACAACTGTCACCTTGAGGGCTCACTAGAAAACTCCATGCAAAAATCCTCCATACCAGAAGCTTCTACAGTTACCACCTGAATGTAATGTATGTAAATATATTCTGCATTTCTGTTGTCATAGTACTTATCGATTAAGAATGCGGCATATCTGCTGGGTGTGGTGGCACAAGCTTTTAATCCCAGCACTCGGGAAGCAGAGGCAGGTGGATCTCTATGAAATGGTAGGCTACTCTTGGTTTCCACATTCAGTCCAGGCCATCTGGGGCTACAGGAAAACTATTTCAAAAAAATATCATTTCCTAATTATGCTAGTGATTAATGATTGTCCCATGGCACTAAAGCAAGTATAAGGGGAAAGAGGACATGCAGTAGTCAGCTTAGTGACCTCCAAAGTAGTCTAGAAAGTGGCAAATATTTTATGTCAAATATTTATGCATGGAGTATGATGTAATCTCTCAGAATACACACACCTGCATGTGCTACCCTCACACATTTATACATGTTCATACACATGGAACACTCAAAATTTGTCTTATACCAGAGTTATTCTGTTACCTGTCTTTTTTCCCCATTGTGCAGTGGTCAGTCTCACTCACTGTTTCATTTGTTCAACGAGCCACTTGATAACTGGAGGTGGCAGTTCAAGGCTCTGTGTAGTCTGGAGTAGAAAGCTAGATGGATGGCAACCTGGGAAAGTGGCCTCAGAGGCATTTTCTTGAGACTGTGCACAGAAGCCCTGAAGTCAGAACAGGAGCAGGTTTGTCTGAGTCAGCGCAACCGGCTCCAAATTCAAGGTGAGGGCTGAGCCAGGCAGGTCTCTGGTTCACTCCACAGATCTGCGAGTGTTTCAGTGTTCAATGAGCAAATCAGATCACATTTTCTATAAATTTCTGGACCCAGCACTGTGTGAAGTGTTAAGTGTGGACCCAGAAAATACCTGTTCTTGAGAGTTCTTGAGACTGTAGACATGCACACATTTAACCTAGATTCTTCACAAGGAGCCATCCAATGCACATAGAATTCTTCTAAGGTTAACTATTAGAGACCTTAGGATAAGCAGAAGAGAAAGCCTGTAGTCAGGGAAGCCAGTTGACGATGAAGAGTTGAGTGTCTAAACCAAGGAAGAAGCTTCTCTAAAAAAAGAGTCAAATCTGAGGGGCAACACAACGAAGCATGTTGACCCTGAGGTCAAAGAGAAGGAAGACAAAATGAGACCGATGTTTATAAGGGAATCAGAACAAAATTGTTTGAGACAAAAACAGTCAAGTAAGAAATATATTGTCGGGGTGAGTTTGCATGGGCTTTGGGCATGCTGACATGATTGCTATAGATTCCTATGAACAAGGTCCCAGGAGCTTCTAAGACTGTTTCCATATGGTCATCCATATCATGCCCTGGCTTTTATATTTCCGTCCCCTCTTCTGCAATGGTCCCTGAGCCCTGGGTGGGTGAAGGAGTCCTGTTCAGGGACCCACACTCCGTAGACTCTTTTGGTCTCTATGCTTTTGTTTGTGTCATTTTGTGTTCACTGACCTCTTGCAGGAGGTAGCCTTGTTGATCAGAGTAAAGAGATGTGTTAGTATTCTATCCATTGTTCCACTATGTTCCCTGAGCCTGAGGTGTAGAGGTTCCATTGTAGATGTGTCACTTAGAAATAAGCATCTCACAGACATTTATTCTCTGTATGTGACCAGTTGTGGAACTCTATAATAGTCTCCATCTGTTGCAAAACAAGCTTCTTAGATGAGTGGTGACTGGCATATTTGTCTGTTAATATAAGGATCTATATTTAGCACATAGTAAGAAATTAATTTGTCTAGGGATGTGACAGCTTTAGGGTTTTCTATAAGATCTATGACCTCACCAGCCACGTGTATTTGGCTATGTCTACAGTACCACACATGAGTTCCCTCCCATAGAGTGGGCTTTAGGTCTACTTAGTTAACTGTTGATTACCCCTAAGACAGCAGTGCCACTACTGCCCCAATGTAGTTTGCTGTTCTGGTCATTGTTGTGATTCTTAGGCCTTAAAGCTGGTGTTGGACCATCCATTGATGTTCTCCCTCAGCAGTTTGTATAGTGTTCTCCAAAACTATCAGAGCTAGTCTTCAGGGAGAAGGCTTCCAGGTCAGTTCCAGCTCCATTGCCCAAGTCCTGTGTCCAAAATATGCCCTGTCTTTAGTAATAGGGTCTTACTTTCAAGTTCTGGGAGGCAAAGAAAGGCTGTGACAATAGCTTATGTAATTTTGGGAGTCTCTGGATATCCCTGGCCAACAGGAGGTTTCTCCTATCTGGCACTGTTTCTTATTATATAGCCTTCAGCTATGCACATGGACTCTGTAGAGAAACTGCCCATATGCAGCTAGAAATGCAGCACAAGACTGAATTTGATGCAGGAGCATCAAGTTGGTTATATCATTTGTGATGGTTAATCTTCTCAATCTGATTGGATCTGGAAATAATTAAGAGACACATCTCTGGGTGTGTCTGTGAGGGCATTTACTGGAAGGATTAGCTGAGGGGGAAGACCCACCCTTGGTGGGAAGAACCTTGCAGTGGCAGTGCAGATATGAAGAGGTCCAAGGGACAGCACTGCTGCTGCTGCCTCCTCAGTCCTGGGCTAACATGTCTCCCTGCTGCCGCCACTGCTGCCACTCTGCTCAATAAAGACCCAGCTTCTTGGGTCTTCCAGGGTGGACTAGTGGAACAGCAACCCTCCAGGGATCTTCTAGATCTTCAGACCCAGACTGGGACTGCTGACTCATCTGGCCTCACTGACAGAGCAGTTACTAAGTTCTTAACCTCTTCAGAACACAGTCATTGTTGGAACAGGCAATCTGTATGTAAAAGCCAATCTAATGAATCCTCATTGCAATATTCAGTCTGGTCCTCTAGAGAAGCCTCGTATACCAATCAGATATGTAAGTACATAAAGTTATGTGTATCTGATACATTAGTACTTATACAGAACTTTGAACTTGTATATTACATATATTGATATTTTTTCTAGTTTGTCTTCAATTGCTATGACAAAACACGCTGACCACTAACAACTTGGGGAGGAAAGGGTTTATTCAGCTCACATCTCCCTGGTCATAGTTCATCACTTGGGGAGCCCAAGGTAGGAACTCAGGGCAGGAACCTGGAGGCAGGAGCTGAGGCACAGGCCATGGAGGAATGCTGCTTACTGGCTTGCTCCCCTGGCCCATGCTCAGCCTGCTGCTTTCTTATACTATATATAACAACCTGCCCAGGGGTGGCACTGCCCATAGTGGGCTGGGCCCTCCCACATAGCTCAACAATCAAGACAATACTCCACAGATGTGGCCACAGGCCACTCCAATGGAGCCAATTCCCCAATTGAGGTTCCTTCAACCCAGGTGTGTCAACTGGGTTATTGACAATAACGATATCCACACCATGTGTGTGTGTGTGTGTGTGTGTGTGTGTGTGTGTATTTTTTATTTATATTTATATGTGTGTATATATTCTCATAAACTTAATTACATGAGCTAAGTATTAGTTTAGAAATGAGTAAATTGAGGCAAAGAGATGTTAAAGTAATCTGTCTAAAGTCACTCACTTATGGGCCAATCTAGGATTCACACTGAAGCAATGTAACTCCTGCCAACAAAGAATTAATAATGATACACAGAATAAAGAAAAAAGGCAAAGAAATCTTAATGGTTTGCAAATGTGTAAGCAGTACTCAATCCTGTTAACTGTGAAAGTGCAAATTTGAACAGTAGTTACCTGAGGAGAATGGTCTGTGCAAGCAGTGCTCAGAGCCTGAGAAACGGCGGCTTATGGTACTGCTGGGGACAGATCCTCAGCCTCCAGAGAGCGAGTGACAGGAAGCTGGCAAAGCTAAAAAGAACTTTTCCAATTAAGAAGTTCCACTTGTGGGATATAATCTGGGGAGACTTGTGTGTATGTGTTTAATGGCACACCTCAAAGCCTGGTTCACGCATTACTGTGTAGAACAATGGATCATAAACTGAGGTCTAGTCATGCAAGACTAATAATGATAATATGACTCTGTTCTGTAGGTGAAAAGAGATGAATTATAGATAACTAAACCATTAGGGAAAAGTATAGAAAAGATAGCATTGAGTGAAAAAAATTATAGTAATGCATATAGAGTTTAATGTTAATATAGCTACTATCTAGTGCTCACAGACACACACATGCATATCACACATGTAAAGAGGGTTCACAGAAACTACAGGTTAAAGGGGACAGAGAAGAGATATATTGGGATAGGAAAAGGCATACAAAAGGGCTTCAGGGCCCAGCAAGATGGCTTACAAATCTGGTGACCCAAGTTTGATCTCTGGAGCCACCCTAAAGGTGGAGGAAAGAAGTGATCTCACTCTGACTTCCACATGTGCACTGTGTCCACACACACATCATGCACACACCCCTACAATAATGAACGGACAAAAAAGGGGTTTCAATTTCATGTGTAAACTTTTATTCTAAAAAGTACCTAGCAAAATGTAACATTTGCTAGACATGACTGTGGAGACACACTGTTTCAGTATTGTTAATCTCTGAAGATTTTCTCTATTTTTAAAACATTTCATTAAACTGCTCTTAATTTTGAATTTTAAAATAACTTGCATGTAACTTCTGTAAAGCACCATTAGAAAGAAACATTTGGGTTAATATAAATTCTTTTTTAAAATTTTATTTATTTATTTATTTATTTATTTATTTATTTATTTATTTATTTATTTATATGCATGTACTGTCTGCATGTAGGTTTGTGCACCTGTGTCGTGCAATGCCTCGGAGGTCAGAAGAGGGTGTCAGATTCCCCTGGAACTGGATTCTCCTGGAATTGGAGTTACAGATGGTTCTCAGCCACCATGTGGGTGCTGGGGATTGAACCCGGGTCCTCTGCAAGAGCAGTCGGTGCTCTTAACCGCTAGGCCATCTCTCCAGCCTGGGTTAATATAAATTCTTAAGCCTTGTGTCTGGATTAAAAATTCTTCTGATACAAAAAGAAGTACCATGTGCTCTTTAATCTCTGGCTGAAGCCAACGTGAGACAGCTCCAGAAGCAGTAGCTTAAGATGCTGCCACATCAGCACTGTCTGTCTCACATCTTTTTATATTGCTTACTACATACCAACTACTGTGCGTTTCACAAGTAACTCAGCCTTCCCTACGAACCGTAGTTAGATTATTTCTGTATTACAAATCATCCATGTTTTGGAACTGAGGCATTGGGAAGTTAAATTAGATGAGGAATCAGGTAGTAAATCATAAATTCAGGCAGTCTGCCTCTGGAGGCAGACACTGGAGTTTTGAGGGTGGAGAGCTGGCTGGGTTAACTGATTTGTGTCCTTCTAAAAAAACTCACCTTGGTCTTTCTTACAAGGTCACAATCACTGGAAGATCTGGGGTTCAAACAGCAGCAACATAGCTACTAACAAAAAGATCAGAGAATGTACAACAGGGGCTGAGAAGATGGTTCAGCAGGTAAAGTGCTTGCTGTGTGACCACGAGGACCTGAGTTTAGAGCCCTACCACCTCACAAAAGCCGGGCTGCTGGTACCTCTGTCAGCCCCAGTTCTGGGAGATAGGTGGATCTCAGGGACTCACTGGCCAGCCAGGCTAAATAAAATGGTGAGTTCCGGGTTGAACTGGAGACCCCATCTCGAAATTTAAGGGGGAAAGTGATAGAGGAGCCACCTGACACAGACCTCTGGCCTCAGAAGCCTGTCCACTTGTACAGTACCTCCACACCCCCTCTCCCTGCAAAGAAATCCTAAAGGTTCTTTATAAGGACTCAAACTCCCAGATGTTAGAATTAGGCCCATCTGCATCTGACCACCCCATGTGCCCTTCTTTTTCTTAAGCTTGGGCAATGTGGGCAAGAGAATAAAAGGCCAGAGGAGTGGGTCTAAGGAAGGAGACTTAAGATACGAGGCTGTCTATCTGCAGCCAATACATACTCTCAGGAATCTGCTTCTGCAGGTGCTTTATTGCTACTAATAGCCATTTGGTGGGACACCTCATCTGTGTGGTCATCCAGACAGGGGATATACACTGGTTCATAACTAAAACTATGAAAGGGAACTGATTATACTAAGTGTCAACAGCATAACTTTTAGCAATTTTCCTAATCACTAGTAGTATTAATTTTTACTAATCTCAATGTAGTGCAAAGAATACTCTGCATTTATAGTTTAAATCTATGGTTTTAATTAATTGTCCATTGTTCAAAAAATGACTAGCTAGGTATGGTGATGCATGCCTTTAATCCCAGTACTCAGGAAGAAGAGACAGGGGATCTCTGTGAGTTTAAGGACAGCCTGGTCTACATAGGGAGTGCCAGGCCACCTGCAGCTATAGGAAGACCCTGTCTCAAAAAGACCAAAAAAAAAAAAAAAAAAGAACTAAAGCCTGACTGACTGTATATCTTTAATATTTGAAAAAATTTATACAGAAATTAACTTAGTACAATACAGATTTGTACAAAAGGACTGTTAAAAACTTCCATTATACAGAAAAATATTAATGAAAAGTTAAAAAAAGACAAAAGACATTTTATAAATACTAATAAATACTATGCAATGTTTAATTTACTATGGTGGATACAAAAAAAAACAAGAATTCATTAACAGATTGTATATTTCAAAAGCTACATGAATTTTCTAACTTTAAATTAACAAAATCTAACAGTAGTGGTTTTTACTTTTTAAATGAGGTATTATTACACTGTAAACCAAAACAAAGCATAAATAATGTGCAATTTAGTAATAAATGGCTAAAAATGTCAACTTAACAAATGACAACAAAAATTCCCATTATTTATGGACTTTGTCACCTAAAATTTGGCTTGCTTATGTACTTACTAAAAGTGACATAGCTATCAAATAGAAACATATCATTAAACATGCAGACCTAGCCAACAATATTTTTCCATGAGTCATCTCTACCAAATAAAACTTTGTTTACATTTTACTTAAAACACTAAATCTGGTTTCATATACATGATTCTTTGTGCTTAGTAGTTAGTAGTAACCTACATTAAACATACTACTTTCTAGTTCAAGCAGTGTAAGAAAGAAGCAGTTTTATTTGCATATGGACTAAAAACTGTAAAACAAAACCCAAATATCCCTTAAGCTGTCTTAGGCTTTCCAAGATTTTAAAGAAGATCCTTTTAGTGTATGCCAATGAAAAAGTAGTCATTTCCAGTCAAGCAGAAAGGTAAGTGAAGCTGACTCCTTTCCTCTAAGATTTGTGGGCTAGCTCCAGAGCTTTGGAGAACACACTGAGGAGCTCCTTCTTCCTAGAAGTCTGCTGGGTGGGTGCAGGAAGCACAGCAAGGAGGGCATGCCTAACGCAAGAGATCCAGCAGAGTGACCTGCACACGACTCATGCTGGTTCTAAATGCTGGTTTCATTATTATTGCAAATGTAATCTCAGTGTTTTCTGAAGAAAAGCTATCAAAGAATAAGTCTTGAGATGGAAATGTTTGTAACATGCTAATAAAACTGCTTCAGTTCCTATAAATTAAAAAACCTGTGCCTTAAAAATGCAGTTTTTACATGCTACTTATTAGAAATGGAAAACAAGGGTACTTCTGAATTTACTATATTTAGAATCCAGTGAAAAACAAACATTTTAGCCAAAATGTTGAACTTTCTTTTTACACCAAGCTGCAACATTTTGACACAAATGTTTTGACTATATTTCACTTTTGTCCAATACCTTATCCTACCTTTTCAAAAAATTAGTGTTTGCAGTATAACTGGTGATCAAAAATGTAGATAGTAAGTCTTGTATATCAATCAAAATATATAAAAAAGCAGTTATTTTGTGCTTGTAATTGATTTAACTGATCAATGACTAGAGTTAGATCTAATTTGTTCTCATATCATGATCTTTAAGAAGAAATCATTATACAAGTATTACAGAGTAACTGGTTTACTGCCACTGTGCATGCAGACTGACAATACCTAAAAGAATATAACCTTGAATCCAATAGTCTGAAAATACTCCTGTACAATCATCTTTTTTGATTTGTAAAAGCTGTATACACATCTAAAACCCCAAATTTACTTTGTAAAAATAAATCTTTAGCAATAAATGGCACTATCAAAATCTCATTATTGTTAGGCTATTATGTACTTATTTACATGCTTTTCAGCAACAGTTGAAAAGATCTTATAGGACCCCCAAACCAGTTTATCAAAATACCCTGTAAACTGCATTTGCAATGATACTGTTGTTTACCTTTGTAGGAAAGTATGGCTCCATGCTTTTATGTTAAAGGTAATGTAGCTACCTGCTTCGCTACTGTATGCTGCTGGCACACATCTGCCACTGGGTTTGGTTATATAGTAAATCTATTCTTCACTGCACTTGGCTTTCCCAGTGGATACCTGTGGAAAATGACTTATGCAAAATGATACAGAACTGTCCCTGCCAGATGTTCTTCTCCTCTCTCAATGAATTTCTTTGTTTTGTTTTTTCCTTTTTTTTTAAAGAAAATCATGCCTTTACTACACATATTTCATATTAGGGTTATAAAAACACCCTTCATTAGTTTAAAGTTGGTGAGCTTTGTGAAAGAGTTTTGAGACAGAAACATGAAAAGGTTAAAGGCACAGTAAGAGGGAAGTGAATGCTACATATAAAAGATTTCAAGTCTTCTAAGTTATTCAAGTCCAAAACCTTCTGAATTTGAAATTCCAATGATCAGTTTCTGTTTCAGATCTTTTTTGCTCTTGTATGGAGGAAGGCAAAGTTGATTGAAGCAGGTGTGCGCCACGGGCAACCTAGGGAAAATAAGTTTTTAAGAGATACTGAGTTTTATTTATTTTATTTATTTTTTTTAATTTTTTTTTATTTTTAAGGGATTCTACAATACAATGACACAGTTGTTTGCAGATAACAATGATGTTACTCGAGATACTGAGTTTTAAAGCACATACAAAATGACTAAGGAACTTTTTAAAAACACCAGACACATTCAGACCTATACTAATAATATTGTGTGACGACCCAAGTCTTCCTTTGCTGAATATTTAAGTGTTACCTACTATTCCAGACAGCAGAATCAGGTTTACAGACAAGACAAACAAATGCACCTGCTCTCATGGATCTTTAATTTGAAAAGCAGTTTGTCTGGAGCCAGACATATCTGAATCTACACACTTTTCCTCACCAGCTATGGGACTCTGAGTTGGTTAATTTTTCTTCATCATGATAAGGTCAACTATCCAATTACATTAAAAGAACAAGAACAGGGGAGTATGGGGATTCCCAGCACTCAGGAGGCAGAGGCAGGTAGATGGAGGTCAGTCTGGTCTACATAGTGAGTGCTAGGATAGCTGGTGCTACAGAGAGACCCTGTCTCAAAAACTAAAACCCAACCAAACAAAAAAGAATAAGACTGCTCTGTATGTAAATACTTAGCAAAGTAGTAGTCAATATGCTGTTATATTCTAATCTTGACTGCCAGAAGTTATTAAAAAGACCATTTGGGGGCACTGGATGGCAGAGATACCTTTCAAAGCTGTGTCGTCAGTGCACACAAAGCATCACTCCCTGCACCCTTCTGGTCAGTCCCTAACTTTACCTGATGGCACTGTTATCTTCATTCAGAATTCCTACAGTTATCTTGGATTTTTCCCTTCAGTTTTTATGAACTCTACAATATCAGAATAACTTTGAGAAAAGTCAATAAGCAAAATTGGTGAATAAACCAGAGAAAAGACTTTAAAAAAATTCTATATGATTAGGATTATACTGTGAGAACTCCTTGTACTAAAAGACTTACAAACATTAGGCCAGCATTTACCGAGTCCCTATACTGTGCTAAGCATCCTGGTATATGTTCTTAACATGCATTATTTCATTGAAGCCCAATGGCAACATAAAAGTGGCTATTATTCTCATTTTATTGATAAGGGAAACTAGATATGGGAATGAATATGCAGGTTATATATTCAAAGCTACAGAGCAGGAAAAGGTGTACACCTGAGTTTCAAACCCAGATCAGTCTGACTCCAGAACCAGCGCTGTTTACTAAGATGTAAATTTCTATCATTCTTATTTTCAGTGGTAGGCCTTATAGGAGGAAAAAAACTCGGTTCAGATGGCAGGCTGTCCTTGCCATTGGAGGCACACTGCCACTGTGTTGCCTGGCAATGTCACATGTCTTCGATGGTTGGTTATATTTAATTAATGTAAGGTTCCTGCTGGAAATCTAGTTGTTCTGGATTCATGCCTAGACAATATTAGGTCATAAAACAATCACTGAACTAAGAATAATTGGAGACATTTACATGTTATGTCACCTTTATCTTAAAACAGACTACTCACATTACTTTTTAAAAAATATTTATCTTTTAAAATTTTATGTGTATGAATATACTGTCTGCATGTGTATGAGTGCACCTGTATCATGCAGGGGAGTCACAAGAGGGCATCGGATTCTCCTGGAACTGGAGTTACAGATGGTTGTTAGCCACCATGTGAGTGCTGGGAATCAAACCCTGGTCTTCTGCAAGTGCAGTAGGTGCTTTTAACTGCTGAGCCATCTCTCCAGCCCCTCACATTACCTTTTAAATTGATAACATTTTTGTTGGTATATTCTGAAAATTTTCGATTGAGAAAATAACTCTACAAGCTCAAAAGACTTCTTTTGAAATTTTCTGTTTTAGATCTGTTAATTCTGACACTCAGAAATTATTGAATGAATATTTGTGTGTGGTTCATGCTCGTGCTTATGTGCACATGCAGTGTCATACACACCAGTGTGCGCACAAGTTGAGGACACTGGTATTCTTCTTCCTATTGCTTTCTACCTTATTACATCGAGGCAGGATCTTTTACTGAACCCAGAGTTTGACTTTTTCTTTTTTTGACTAGGCTGGCTGGCATGCAAATGCCTGTGATCCTTCTATGTCTCTCCACCCCTAGCCCCACCCTACTCCTGGGGTTACAGTCTTACGTGGACACAACCAGTTTTGTTTTTTCTTTCTTGTCTTTTTGAGACAGGGTCTCCTTATAGTCTCAGCTGTCTTGGAACTCATTATGTAGACCAGGCTGGCCTTGATCTCACAGAGATCCGCCTGCCTCTGACTCCAGAGTGCTGGGATTAAAGGCGTGTGCCACCACACCTGGCTTACACAAAGTTTTTTGCATGGGTGCTGGGGATCTGAACCTGAGTCTTTGCTTTTCATCATTGATCCATCTCCAGAGCCCTTAAGTATAATCTTGACATTGGCTTAAGTATTCATTCAAGAACCAGTTATAACACAGATATCTACAAAGCAAGTGCGAGGATATATAAGGCCTATGTCTTGAACTAAATGACTGTGATCTAAGGTGAAATATGAAAAATAGCACATTACTTCTATATTTGAGGAAATCATTGGAAAGAATGATAACTTTTGGTCTTACAGGGAAAGTCAAACACTAAAACAGGTCTTTGTAAGAAGGTACCAAGCACAGATCACACTCGAAGGGCACAAATTAAAGGTATGGAGGACAGAAGGCAAAGTATGTCTTCCTGAGGTAGCAAAATAGCCTGTTGGTTAAAGCATACAATAAAATGAAATTCTAGGACCAAAACTGATGGGATAGAGTTAAGCTATTGTCACCCAGGGAAATATCAGGACTAAACCAGTGTTAAGGAAAATGAATTTTTGGGATAACACAACTAGAAAGGGGAGGAACTGAGTAGGAAGAAAGCATTTAACTAAACTAGGAAGGAGGTAAAAAGTAACAGCACAAGGATGATGGGAAGTGGGAAATCAAAGAACAAACTCAGATTCTAAAATGAAGGACTGTGGCAAGAAAGAATGTCTAGTGTGTAGACCAAGGGAAAATGATGGAATTCAAGCTCCATCTACTCAAACTACTTTCCAAAATCACTAGTATTATAATACTAGGAGTGAGGCAGACCAGCATTAACCCGTAACATGATGAAAGAGAGTGGTTTAAAGTTAGGATCACTAGCACTTCATACATGAGGAGCCTGAGTTTTACATGCCTAGTTCCAGAAGCACTGCCAGCAGCAAGCACGAGAGTCACCCCACCCACAGACACATGATCAAACTAAGAAGCCTCAATTTAACCTTTCTGCTAATTATAAAAGATGGTTACACAACTATGAAGCCTAGACAATGTGCTACTACAAAGTAGGCTAGGCTCTAAGAGACCACAGAATACTTGACACAGCCATATGAAAACTGATGGCAGTGATTATCACCACTAGTCTGTGTCCAACACTAATTGAGAACTTTCAGCCATAGTGTCTTCATTTTAAGATCACATTTACTCTGAGGAATTTTAGAGAAAAGTGATTTCTGACTGAAAAAAAAATCTAATTCCAAAATTAGCAATACTTTGATAAAAAATACTCAATAAAGAAACTTCTTTTGCATCAGATGAAGAATATTACAGAGTTCCACAACTGGACACACACAGACATCGTCTGTGAATTACTCAAGCCTAAGTGACTCACCTACAATGCAACCTCTACACCTAAGACTCATGCAACATGAACCTCTTAACTCTCACTAAGGAAGTTCCCTCATGCAACAGAGGCCAGGAACTCAAAAGGCCATGAGTGGCTGAAGCGTGGACATTAGGAGTCAGCAGAGAGTGGTCCATGGACAGGCTGCCTACATCCAGCTTCACTCACCCAGGCCTCAGGGAACACTGTGAAGAGGGGGCCAAAAGATCCTAAGAGCTAGGCAGGTGATGCAAGGCCGTATGGAAATAGAATCCTACGTACTCCTAGGACTCTGCTCATAGAAACCTACAACAAGGTGTCAACGTGCACAAGACCCAGGCAAGCTCAACCAGACAAAAACCCAGCATGGAACTGCAGAAATGGGTGGCAGAACCCAATCTTAGCTGAAGAACTATTGGCAGGCGATTATGGTTGGGTGAGGAAGAACTGACCTTCTTTAAGAGAGAGACTCTGGATAGGCTGGCTAGAGCTCAGAGGATGAACTGGCACTGAGGAATGGCTGGGGAGAGTAATTTGACACAATAGGCCCCAACACAAATGACAGAATGTATGAACTCTGGGGGGACTGTGGGAAGGTGCCAATGGAGAAGGGGGTGCAAAGGTGATTAAGACTGATTGAGATATTATGTATGAAATACACAAAAAGTCAATAAAAATTAAAACATGTATGATTAAAATAAAGCTATAGTCCAGAGTTACCAGTTAGTAGAAGTTTCATTCTTTGAAATTTTAAAGTTCAAATCAGCCATCCCTCCTACAGGTACTCTGTCACTTCCTGTCGTAAAATGCAGCAACTTCTTTTGAAGATCAAGAGGAAATCCAAGCACAACATCCCAAAAGTATCTACAGAAGGAAATTTACATAAAACATCCTGAGAACCCTTATGGATTATACTAAAATAATACAAAGCAAAAGCTGAGAAACTTTCCTTAAATATATGTAATATCTGAAATGTAAGCTTAAATAGAGATAAGTTTGACTATTAGTATAAAGTAACATTTCTCTAACATTATTTAAGTGGTTTAACAATAGAAGACAGTACAGAACCCATTTTTGTCCCCTGTATCATTTACAAGTCTTATTTTTCAATACAATGCTAGTAAAGTGCTATTTATAAGTAGAACATCCTTGAGACTGTCGGAACGAAGTTATTTCTTAAAGTAAAACACTATATATATATACTTTGATAGAAATTTATATACATTTCTCTCAAGGGAACTGCTAAATGTTTTCATATTTTAGCATCTTCATATTTCTAGAAATGAAATAAGACAGGGCAGGGCTCTAGAACTGACCTAATACTATGTTCTGTAAGTAAGCAAGCCCTTCCCATTTTGCACAGCCTTCTGTAGCCAGCACCAGTAGAAGCCTCAGGCGCTCACCTTATGGTTGGGTCAGTCTTTGCGTAGCCATCGTATTGAGTGCTTCTCTGCAGAGCGTGCATGTCTAGCTCAGGACTTCCGCAGACCAAAATTTCAACCTCTTCTGGACGAAGCAGCTATAGATAATTATCAAAAGATCCCAATTAAAAATGGTCTCGGTCTGGGGAGATGGTCTAGTGGTTAAGAGCGCAGACTGCTCTGGCAGAGGACCCGGGTTCAATCCCCAGCACCCACATGGGGGCTGAAAACCATCTTTAACTCCAGTTCCAAGGGAATCCGAGACCCTCTTCTGACCTCCGTGGCATTGCATGACACGGGTGCACAAACCTACATGCAGACAGCACATTCGTACACATAAAAAAAAAATAAAAAAAAAATAAAAATGATGGTCTCAAGTGAAATCTGAACTGTTTTTATGAATCAAATAATAGAAATCATGACTTTTCTTAGCAAATCAATTGATTTTTTTTCTTGAAGAAAATGTTTTCCATTTATATTTTCCTAGTACAGCAAGTATTTTGTTTCTAACATTTATACCTTGTAAAACAGCAATTAGCAGTTTGCCAGAAAACCAAGAAAATGACTTAGCATGGGTCAAAACTACTCTTCTGAATTCACAAGCAGCACAAAGCTCTACTATTTACTGATCTGCCTGCCTCCTACTGTAGCACCTACGTGACTGCAGAGTTGTGTACTCCTTAGAGTCGGTTTGCTGCTGCTTGCTTAGTTTTGTACCTTTTAGGTGGGGTATTTTCCCACTTAAGAGATTAGGTCTGAAGAACAGACAATGCTATGTCACTTAACTTTTATTTTCCCTCTTTCTATCCTCCCACTATCAGAGAGTCATAAAACTTACAGCTCACCAAAGTATCTCTTTTTTAAAGGTATTTTTCAGCAAATGTATCACAAAGGTAAAATAAGCTGAAAGCTACTTGCTCCTTCCCCAAAGTAACTGAGATTTCATTTGTTTCTTCCTTGAAAAATAATTTAAATGAAAGACTAATCCAATCTTTCAAAAAAGCAGACGGGGAGACGAGTGGCATGGTGGCATGTGCCTGGGCTGAAGGGGCCCATACGGTATTTCCATCGTGGCATTTGAGCTCCAATTCACACGGCTAAGACTGGTCAAGACACTGTAAGTCCATGATTTTGGAGATGAACTACAAACTTCAGGTTGCTGGCAGACCCTTGAGCAGGCAGGGAGCAGTGATGCAACATGTGCCTCACTCAGAGATGGCTTCTGCCCTGGAGCCAGGCAGTAACTCTCTGTGCTTAGAGGCTCTACAGCCACCAGCAGGGTTTTTTTTTTTTTTTTTTTTTTTTTGAGTTTAAAGGTCTGAAACACATAGTATAAAACATACCAGAAGGGAGAAAAATTCAAGTCAGTTTTAAAAAATATTCCTAGAGAAGTAAGGCTGAAATGGGAGAACTAATGTTATTTCTGGGTCTATTTTTTTAAGTAAAAACATTTTCTTGGCTGCCATGTGGCTGTTGGGAATTGAACCCTGGTGCTCTTAACCACTGAGCCATCTCTCCAGCCTAAGTAAAAAACATTTTCTAATTTTGAAGGGTTATCTCCTAAAATACTTAAGGAATTATTTGTGTTATATTGTAATGACTGAAAAACATAATTGAAAACTTACAAGGTTTAAACTCACCATTAGGGCATTTGAAGCACACACACTATGAAATCCATAATAAAATGCAGCAAATTGCTTATAGATAGATTTGTTCAAAAGGAAGTCAGTATAAAGCTGTACATACTCTGGAAAGCAATTTTATATCTGTTATATAGTAATAGTAAATGGAAAATATTAATTCATTGTAATTAAAAAATGGAATCCATAATAAAATGCAGCAAATTGCTTATAGATAGATTTGTTCAAAAGGAAGTCAGTATAAAGCTGTACATACTCTGGAAAGCAATTTTATATCTGTTATATAGTAATAGTAAATGGAAAATATTAATTCATTGTAATTAAAAAATGGTATCTAACTTACCTTTTCTATTCTGATTGGTAACTGGAATCTTATCACCCCCTGGCTTTAAATTATAACACTTAATTATTCCAAATTCTTCTTGAAAAACCTGATGGGAGAGAGCCCATTGTGTTTATTGGTACTGTTGAGATAGTAACAGTCTTTAATGAGTAAGTGTGTAAAAGAATGGTTTTGTTCCTCCTTTTAAGCCACAACTACAGAAAGGTTAAACTTTTGTGATGTTTATATTAAGAGGTAGCACTATGAGGTGATGGTAACAACAACAACAACAACAACAACAACAACAACAAACAGGGCCTTACTCCTATCTGTTAAATACTTTGCAATGCTCACAAAACTTGCGTGGCCCCAGGTGACATGCAAGTCTTTGGAGTTATGTGGATCACCATAATCTCCATCTCTCACTATGGTAAGAACAGTGGAAACAACTGGTTTGATTTGGCTTCTACTCCTTAACTTCCTTTGTTGAAGCCTCAAAGAGGCTTATTTTTGGTAGAAAGGAAATTAGTCAAGGGAATATGCAACTGCCTGGCAAAGGACCAGACCCTGGGTAGCTTAATTTCCAAATGCTTATCTGCATGCAGTGCTTCTACCATGTTAACAGGTTAAGGTCCTTTGATCCTTTTTAGTTAATAAATCAATTATTAACTATTAATTGATCCAGTAATTCTTTAAGATAGGATGCTATCATGTAGCCGCCCAGCTGGCCTCAGCCTCCTGAGCGCCAAGATCACAGGTGCGCCTACCACAATCACCCTAAGATCCTTTTGTTACGATTTTATGTGCTGATTAATCCGTGTTCATCTTTTCTAACAGTGAGTGTTTAATAACAATGGCATTTTAATACATGAGATAAATGGCTCACAAACAGCTACAAGCCGTTGTTAGTACCTGAAATGTTGAATAGAAATCTTCTTCAACATTGCCTTCATACGATAAGAGTTCACTTAATCCATGGGCCAACTCCTATAAAAACAAATATACTTTGGTTCACTTACAACATGTGAGATTAAAGAGTAAACTCAGATTTTAATCTTTTTTTTTTTTTTTTGGTCTTTTTGACACAGGGTCTTCCTGTAGTCCCAGCTGTCCTGGAACTCACTATGTAGACCAGGCTGGCCTTGAACTCACAGAGATCCGCCTGCCTCTGCCTCCTGAGTGCTAGGTTAAAGGTGTACACCACCAAGCCTGGCGAAAACTCAGCTTTTATAATAAATACATGAGATGTACTTTCTTTTCTTTTCTTTTTTTTTTTGGTCTTTTCGAGACAGGGTCTCCATGTAGCCCCGACTGGCCTGGAACTCACTCTGTGGACCAGGCTGGCCTTGAACTCACAAAGATCCACCTGCCTCTGCCTCCCAAGTGCTAGGATCAAAGGCTTGCGCCACCACACCCGGTGAGATGTACTTTCTAAGACCAAAGATATTAGTTAATGATTTCCACCATTCGGAGACCTGGAAAAATCCAGTACTGGCTATACAAGAGGAAATTATCCAGTTCACACAACAGAAGTCTAAGTCTAGGGTCCACTCTCAAGCTAAGTGTAGCTCTACCATGACTGCCGTATCACTATGTATGTATTCCTAGTCCTTATCACTTTCAATTTATATTCTTAAAAAACTGGTACTCTTTTAAGATTAATCTTTTAAACATAAGTCACACAGTTCACATGTTAAGTTGTTCATATATTTTAGTTACTGTGTACTCCTCTCTCAAGAAAAAGTTAGAACTCTGGAAGAAATGTTTTCTTATAACTTCAGTTATCTATGCACACCTTTAATCCTAGCACTCAGGAGGTAGAGGCAGGCGAATCTTTGTGAGTTCAAGACCAGCCTGGTTGACAGAGCAAGTTCCAGGACAGCAGGGGGTATGGGGAGACCCTGTCTCGAAAAGAACAACAACAACAACAACAACAACAACAACAAAAAAGAACACAACTGACTCAATATTTCAATTTTTTCAACTTTCATAAAATTACTTTAAACATATTAACTTATTTAAAAATACAATATCATGGGTTATAATGACCTATACTTTATATACTAAATTTACAGTCCATTAAAATCATAAATTTTCATACAAATTTAGTCTGGTACAGATTTTATATGATTATCACCATTTATTCTTAATAAAAACATCCCATTGTTCTCAGAGAGACATTAGAACTCAGAATGGTTAAATAATTTATTGAAATTCACAAAGCCAGTAAGACACAGCTTGCATTCAAATCACTGACCCATGGAGTTTAAAGTCTGTTCTATTCTGTAAGCTCTTAGGCACACTGCAGAACAGGTGATTGTCTTTGTAAGGGGATGCTGAAAGCTAGATGGAAAAGGGAAGACCACATCATAAAACAAGAACAGCATTAGGGAGGGGCTGGAGAGATGGCCTAGCGGTTAAGAGCGCTGACTGCTCTTGCAGAGGACCCGGGTTCGATCCCCAGCACCCACATGGCAGCTGAGAACCATCTTTGACTCCAGTTCCAGGGGAATCCAACGCCCTCTTCTGACCTCCGTGGCATTGCATGACATGGGTGCACAGACCTACATGCAGACAGTACACTCATACATATGATATATAAATAAATAAAATAATGTTAAAAAAAAGAACAGCATTAGGGAGAGTTGGTTTAGCATTAAGTGACTACAGGATATTGATAACTTATACTTACAGGCATAATTTGACACAAGTCATCAATGGTAACACTGCAGATGCCTACTGGTGTATTTTGATCACTAGGTACAATGGGAGGACTCAATAACTTCTTGTAACAGCAGGGAGGGAAACGAATATCCAAGGTGATGCTGTTATAAACAGCTAGTCCCATAAGCTATGCATACTAAATGTTAAGTATTATCATAAAATCCATGACAACAAATGAGTTTTGAATTATGTATTAGTCTTCTACATTTTTTACTTCTACATTCCTTTTCCAGATTTAACACTGACTTTCTAATTAGTTCAACATATTTCCTTTTTTCTTTCTTTAATCTCCCTTTATTTACATAATATAATTCCTTGATTAACAAGTCATGAAAAAAGGTGCTTAGTTGATGGAATTTAATGATTTCCCTAGAAAAGCTTATCTAAAATTGCACTGGATAGCAACTTCAGACACTTCTGTAAATTATTTAGCATATAAAAATTTTCTAAATTTAAACAAGCATGTTGGTGTTTTTTTAAGCAGCAGTAAGAATTTCTTCAGTGCAGAATACAGTACTGATTTTAGAAATTGCCACTTTAGCTATTTTAAAATGAAATATAAATGGTGTGGTGGTGCAAGTCTTTAATCTCAGCACTTGGGAGGCAGAGGCAACTGGTCTCTGTGAGATAGAGGCCAGCTTGGTCTACATCGTGAGTTCCAGGGCAGCTGGGGCTACAGTGAGAGCCTGTCTCAAAAAGATTAAAAAATAATTAAACAAAAAATTAAACAGTGTTAAATGAGCCGAAATGAGAATGCATATGGGCATACCTACACTATTGATTAACTAATAGGGTCAGTAGACTCTTATAGGAAAACTTGGAAGGGCTTTAGTTCAGATATTTTATTTCTCTTTTTTTTTTCAAAGCCGATTTTTTATTGAAGCTTTGTGCATTCGATATTTCTTTATAAATATTGTCCACTTACATTATTAGAAGAGGATGTAACTTATTTGCTAAAAAGGGGAGGTCAGATAAAATTTCCTCATATTTCAACTGTCAGTGATTATATAAAGTTATTTTAAAACTGGTTCATTTTATAAACTCAAAAGGAAACCTAAACACATGGGCTGAGTAAATTGCTGAAAACAATTTAAAAATATTTGGAACACTGCCTTTTCAATTTGCTAAAGGCAAAAGGAGTGTTGATAACATAAAGATACCTAAGGTTAGTTTCATAAGTAACCATACAGACTAACCAGTGTGTTGAAGCAGATATTGAAATATATTTATATAATTAGGGTAGTAGCAATAATGATGATAATAAAAGTACCAAAGTATTATAATTAATTATTTATTTTATTTAATTTTTGACACAGGGTTTCCCTGTAGCCCTAGTTTGTCTGGAACTTGATACATAGACCAAGTTGGCTTTGATCTCACAGAGATCAGCCTGTCTCTGCCTCCTAAGTTTTGGAACTAAAGGCATATGCCACCACACTCAGCTTATGTATTATAATTTTAAATTCTCTAAATGGTGATAACTTCCAAGCATTTTATTTATTCATTTTTTTTGTCTTTCTGAGACAGGATCTCCCTATAGCCCCAGCTAGCCTGGAACTCAATATGTAGGTCAGGCTGGCCTTGACCTCACAGAGATCAGCCTGCCTCTGCCTCCTGAGTGCTGGGATTAAAGGCCTGCACTACTGCACCCTGCTAATTTTTTTTAAAATAACCATTTACCACTGTCTCATCCTCTATTTCAGATGAATCTAGGGAAGTGTTCCTACATTGGTGGGGGTGAAGAGGCTGGCTGTTAGACAAAAATCCCTTCTACATAAGCTTTTTAACTTCCAAGAAAAGGAAAGAAGAGTAAATAAATGATCAAAACATGGAGATGGGTTAAAAGAGGTAGCGAATTCCAATTTTAAGAAGCTTAGACTCTACATTAATAGAACAGCAGCAGTGTAAGATACTTTCTTCTAAGAGTCAGGTGACCATGCAGCATGGCATTAGGTGCTAAGGAGTTCTGAGATGGGGAAAAATGCAGAATTATGTTCTTCCTAGAAAAGTAAAAAATTTTAAATACGAGAATAACATTTGATTAGACAGGACTAGAAAGCAGTTCTATTTATATCACTAGATTTTACATTTCAGATAAAATTTATTCTGGTAAAACTGTGATTTGGTTACAATTATTTTCATATATAGTAAGGTCTTGGAGTTTATAAGAAATACTGTAAGGGGTTGGAGAGATAGCTCAGCAGTTAAGAGCACTGGCTGCGCTTGGAGAGGACCGGGATTCAATTCCCAGCACCCACATGGCAGCTAAGGGCTTATAAACCATAATTATACTAACAAAAATTAAGGTCATAGAAATATCTACAGGACAGTCCATAGCTCAGCTAATTATTCTGCCTTTGGGGCCTCAGTTAGGTAACGTTACAGGACTCAGCTGGGGCTCATAATATGGCGAAGCTATGGGCAATCTTGAGGTGCCTGATCACACTGACACCTTCTGCTGATCTCTCCATGGGCACTGCACAACATGGGTGCACCTGCCTAACATGCAAGAGGCAATATAGTCCTACATAATAAATAAATTATTTTTAGGAAGATACTGTAAATGAGTACTACAAAATGATGGTAAAACATTGTGAATATTATATGTAAATCCATATATACTGAAACCAAGAGTGGGGATAGAGTTTAGTGTAGTTTTCAGACTGCTGTTCACAGCATAGGATGTTCAGCAACACTGGACAAAAGAGGATCCCATGTCTGCTTCAGCCAGAACAGGTTGGGTAGTAGGAAGTGAAATTTCTGTATTTAACAAGGCCCTGTAACAAGTCCTATCAACCTACTTCCTTACTGTGAAAAATCTGCCCCCAGGATTCAAATATTTAAAAATTTTTAATTAAAATGCTTAGAGCCGGGCATTGTGGTGCAGGCCTCTAATCCAGCACTTGGGAGCAGAGGCAGAAGGATCTCTGTGAATTCAAGGCCAGCCTGGTCTACACAATGCATTCCAGGCCAGCTGGGACTACAGGGAGACTCTGTTTCAAAAAGTGCCACTACTGCACCAAAGTCATATGCTGTGCCAGACACTGATGTGGACATTGGATCTTAAGGCTGGTGCTGGATCATTGGTTGCTGTTCTCTCTTAGCAGCTTTCATGGTGCTCTCCAAAACTAGGAGCGCTACCCTTCAGGGAGCTGGCTTCCAGGTCAGTTCCAACTCCACTGCTCCAAATCTGCTCTCCTTAGTATGTCCTCTCTTCAGCAATAGCGTCTTACTTCAGTTCAGGTTCTAGGAGGCATTCAAGGGCGATGGAAATTGTCTATGTAATTTTGGGAGTCTCTTGGGCTACCCTGGCCAACAGCTCAAAGGAAGTTTCTCCTGTCTGGCACTGTTTCTTGTTAGGTAGCCTTTATCTACCCACATGGACTCATGTAGAGATATTGTATGTGTAATTTGACATTAGACTGTCAGACTAATATAATTCCCTCGGGTTTTTTTACACTAGGTAGGCCTTATTTGCCTCTCCTCTCTCCTCCTCCCTGTCTAGCCCTCCCCCCATATCTTCCCCATATAAAGTGTCTCCATTTTCCCTCTATCTCCCTTGAGACAGAGGAAATACCAGTCTCCTGTGCTCCCACCTTTCGTGAGCTCCTTTCCCTTTATCCTCACATTTCCTTCTCTAACCCTCCCCTGCTTTATAAAATTTTTAGAAGTTACCAAATAATACTGTATGTTTTAAACATTCCCATTGAATTTAGTTTTCAATTTTTTAGGATTACCTTCATTTATGTCTCAGGATTTAGGGATATATTAAAAAGCTACATTTGGGGTTGGAGATATAGCCTAGTGGTTAAGAGCACTGACTGCTCTTGCAGAGGACCCGGGTTCAATCCCCAGCACCCACATGGCAGCTAAGAACCGTCTGTAACTCCAATTCCAGGCGAACTCCAGTTCCAGGGGAATCCGACACTCTCTTCTGACCTCCGTGGCATTGCACCACATGGGTGCACAGACCTGCATGCAGACAGTACATTCATATACATACAAAAATAAATAAAAAGAAAAAAAAGCTACATTTAAGCCGGGTGTGGTGGTGCACGCCTTTAATCCTAGCACTTGGGAGGCAGAGGCAGGCAGATCTTTGTGAGTTCAAGGCCAGCCTGGTCTACAGAGCGAGTTCCAGGACAGCTGGGGCTACAGGGAGACCCTGTCTTGAAAAGACCAAAAA
>VZQC01015225.1:492876-545195 GCA_009823505.1 Rhizomys pruinosus | reverse complement strand
AAAAAAAAAAAAAAAAAAAAAAAAAAGAAAAAAGCTACATTTAATTCCTATCATGATGTATAAAATGAAAGATCAGAAAATATTTTATACAAATGGCAAAAACTCTTAATTTTAAATTGCTTACTTTTTTATAATTTAGATTATATTTGAATAAGAAATTCATCTTGAGATAAAATTTTCAGAGAGAAATAGAAACAGCAATTTTGGTAAATCTATTGATGCTATGGAGGTGTGATATTACATGATGCTAGAAAATTTAATTAATAAACTGTACAATGTTTAATTTTATAAAAGAACATTTTTCTAAAATACAGCAAAAAAACCTTTAAAAAAATTTTTAGTCTATTAGCACCTCCTAGTGGAAAGTTTAAAGGATACAATTCCAACCAATCGGAATTCAGAATAGTTATCACATTTGAAGCTGCTAAACCAATGGCAGTGTGAATCCTTGTGATATGTAAACATGCCTGAAAAAAGAAAACACAACTTGTTCATACAATTTTAAAAACTGGTAAAATATATATGACATCTCATCTATATAAGCAAATCTTTTTAGCAATAGTTCTGCTATAAATCATCTTTCACGTTAAAAATTTCACAGATCGTTTAATACACCATACATGCAAGCTCTAGGGATCTATCTACCTGCCTTCCCCAGTGCCCCAATTTTGGGATTACAGATGCATTCCCCCATCGTCTGGCTTTTCATACAGGTGTTGGGAATCCAAATTCATGCCCTCACTTTTGCCTGGCAAGCACTTTACCAAGTCAATTCTCCAGAGCAGGAATTTCTACTTATTAAAATGACTCAGTATTTAGTGAAAGAAATTTCACAAAGTAGTATAGAGCAAATTATAGCTGTTTTTAAATTCTGAATGTTCTTTATTTCAATGACAAATTAAATTTTCATACATTTGTCTTGTTTGGGAAAGATATGGGACTTTCCTTACAAATGTGTACTTTCTGTCTGGATATATTCCCAGTAAGATAACATCATTAATCATCAATTTGGTCATACTTTTTTTTTTAAGTGTAGTCCTTAAGTAATTACTCAACATTTAAGGCTGATGAAAAGTCTGTAACACTACAGAGTAAGCTAAAAGTAAGGGCTGGTACCTGACTCTAACAATTATGAAGAAACAATATTTATAAAAATTAAATACTCACCATAATCTGGATGAAAAATCTGGCGAATGAGAAGGAGGAACCATTCTTTAGTCAAGCCACCCATATCCAAACCAGCTTCCCCTACAAATGTAACTTTCAACTTCTTTTTCAAGTCTGCTCTTTTCCGGGTTAGCTATTTGAAGAAATTACATAGTAAAGGAGAACAAAGGGTGATGAAAAGAGAATTTTAAAGAAGCCTTATGGGAATGATGTTAGGTAATCTTTACCTCATTTTCAGTGTCATAAACCCCTTCCATCCATCCATCCATCCATCTATCCATCCATCCATCCATCTGCCCATCTGTCCATCCGCCCACCCATCCATCCATCCATCCACCCATCCATCAATCTGTCCATCCATCCATCCATCTGTCCACCCACTCACCCATCCATACACTGTGTGAGAGACTATGAGCTGGGTGTTATGACATTTATTTTATAGATTAGGAAAAAGAATTAGAGGCCAAAAGGGTCTTGACAAAGGTTACAAGACTCAGACTATCTCTACAATTAAACACACAGTAATATAAAACAGCTTATTTTTCCTTTAATACTATTTCAACACTAAATTTTAAAAAAACACATAGATAAAACAGCCATTATCTTATAATAGCTACATGATGGTCTGACTGAAGCAGTATACATGTAGGAAACTTTGTAATATACTTTCATGTATCAATGTTTACATATGTCTGAACTGGCCCATATACTCCTATAGTTCAGACTTATAATTTTATAGATGAAGAATCTGAGCCCTGGAGAACGTAAAATGATTTGTTCTACACCTAATCAGAAAGAGCAATGGGTGGGTCTAGAGCCCAGTAACATACTAAGAAACCCAAATTACTCATTTAAGTACTATACATTAACTCCTTCTCTGAGGAATTAACAAACCACTAATAAAGAAAAATTAATGTCTTATTTGTTTTTTTTTTTTTTTGGTCTTTTTTGAGACAGGGTCTCCCTGTAGCCCCAGCTGTCCTGGAACTCACTCTGTAGACCAGGCTTGCCTTGAACTCAGAAAGATCCACCTGCCTCTGCCTCCTGAGTGCTAGGACTAAAGGTGTACACCACCATGCCGGGCATGTCTTATTTGTATTAAACTAATTTTTAACTGTATCAGAATTTATGGAAACATATTGGCACATAGAAATAATAGCTTAGGAAAATTTTAGTAATAAATCATATTATAGAATCTATTTAAATTTTCAGTACTATTTTGGAATAAAATATACCTCATCAAGTGAATCGCTAACCAGATGTGTCCGCCTCACTTTCATATTTAGAAACAACATATTCATATCAGGTCTCTGTCTTCGAGATACTTTATCCACTAGACTTTGCTGAGTAAATAAGAAAGCAAACATTTTCACTTCACTTAAACTATAATTTCATTTAAAACATTTACATGCTTGGTCAAAATTATTGTTTGTTTATGCTACCTCTCAGATAAACATTTCATAAAATCATACATTTAGTTGTGACATCTTATTACTTTATTTTGGAACAATGACAACCAATGGAGGACCAAAAATCATTCAATTAAGCCAATATATGTGTTTTTGATAACAAACTCAGACTTAAGCTATTTTAGATATTGAATTTATTCTAAAGGCACAATTAGTAAGAAGTAGAAAGTAATTTGTCTACAGTTATCAAAGACATTAACAATGTTCAGATTTTCTTCCTAATAATTCTACTTCTAGGAATTCTAAAGATAGAAAAAAAAATATGGGTCTTTTTGAGACAGGGTCTTGCTGTAGCCCCAACTGTTCTGGAACTCACTATGTAGACCAGACTGCCCTTGAACTCACACAGATTTGCTTGCCTCTGCCTCTCGAGTGCTGGGATTAAAGGCATGCACTACTACACCCAGCAAGATAGAAAATATTTTATTCCACTACATATTCATCATAGTATTAGTCATAAAAGCAAAGCTTTAGAATGATCCTAAGTGTATCTAGTTAGTGGAATATAATGCAGCTACTAAAAATGATCATGAAAACTATGTACACAGTACAGGGAACAAAATTACATGTATTTAACTCTTCTGACTTTTGAAGATTATCAAAAGAGAATTTATCAACTGTTAGCAATAGATATGCTTGAGTGATAGAGATATAGGTGAAAGAAATTCATTTTTCATATTTATTAAAAATATAAGCACTGAGTATATAAAAACCAACATATTAAAATGTATAAGAAACATAAAGATGTCATTATATAAAGTTGACATGTTTGTATATTTGCTTATCTGGATAATTTTTACCACACTATTTTGTCATCTTTGGTAATAATGAAAATGAATTCTGTGCGGATGAAAGATGAACATTTTGGACATTTGAAATACATATAATAATTTGTTGTAGCATAAAATTTCATGTCCCAAATCAATGTAATTTAAGACAACTTAAGATCCTGTTTATTAATGTTACAAAATACTAATTCAGAGCCTGTCCAACCTTCCAGTATGCAATTTCAAAGACTCTCGACAGCTTTTTTGCTTCTTTTAGCCTTCTCTTACTAAAGAGATATGGATTCCTAGACGGTGTCCTGGGTCAGATCTGTTTTTTTTTTCTTCCCCCCCTACCCTTCCCTGTCTTCTGTTCCTAGACTTGCCTCTATGGAGCTGTCACAATGGAGATACTAAATAAACTTACAGACAAACTTACTTGGCAGACAAGCTTAGGAGTTCTTTTTTCCATTGGGAATTTATATTTGCCATAAAAATACAACAAAGATAAATAAGCCCACAAAGATAGATGTCTAGACAGTCTTACTGGGAAATCCTTTTTAAGCAAATCCCCTCTGTAACTTCACACTGCACAGGACATAAGCTCTTGCTTTTATTAACTCCTATGTCAAAGAACTGCCGGCACCGCGGTTGTGAGGCATCTGTAAGCACTGATAATGCCTCCTCACTCCGGCCTCTACTCATCTCCTCCCATGTTCTGTGAAAGACAGCAGTCTGCTGCTCCACAGAATGTGTTTAGTACCTTAAGTGAGCGGGGCAGAAAACTGCCAAAAGAAATCTGGATAAATTAGCCCTTTCTGCTTTCCTTAAAATATAACAAATCACACAGCCAACGTTTAAAAATACTAAAAAGAAGACACATGACACAGAAATACAATTAAGACAAAATGTCAAAATGACTGGCTATCCAGACTAGCCTCTGAGCCTGCATCTGGTGCTAAATACACCTGTTTAAACTCATTCAGCAGGGGCATGTGGCTTTGGAATTTCTTTGGAGCCACAGGCAATAAAATTTATTCTAATATTCTTCTAATATTCTTCTACTCAGTATAAGTTGACTTTCAGAAGTTATCAATCACTGAAACTTTTGCTCTTCTCTGTGATAGAAAAAAATGTATATGGGAATTGAATTATCAAGAATACTTATTTTTATAGTATTTTGAAATATATGCTTTATTTTTTTAGATTCTTGAACAAGACATGGATTTTTTTTTTTTTTTACTTTGTGTTTCTGCTTTAAGAAGACTACAGCTGGGCTGGGTGTGGTGGTGTACGCCTTTAATCCTAGCACTTGGGAGGCAAAGGCAGGTGGATCTTTGTGAGTTCAAGGCCAGCCTGGTCCACATAGCAAGTTCCAGGACAGCTGGAGCTACAAGGAGACCCTGTCTCAAAAAAAACAAAAAAAAAAAAAAAAAAAGACTACATCCAAGTTTCTCTTTCATTTTTAAAGTCACAAGCAATCATGTTATGCAGTAGGAGCATAACAGATCTTCAGATGCGCAGTCCAAGCTCTAATTTTAAAAAGCTCATTAAATGTAGCCTATAAAGCACATAGCTTTATTGTGCTGTGCTAAACATGGCCTTGTCCACAGATAATGTCATCCTGCCCTATAATTTGCCTATAGTCAGCCTGGCTGCTATCTTGGCTTCTATGGGTCCCCATGTATTTTGATTTCCTAGAACCAAGCAGGAAAAACAACAACAACAACAAAAAAAAAAAAAAAAAAAAAGAAAAGAAAAATACTTTAACCTTCTTTAGGCATATTCTCATTTTTTGTTGCATCTTCGAATTTCTTAGTTATTTCTGATTTTCATTTACCCTAGATAGTATTGCAGTGAGTGATATGTGTTAGGGGCCTTCCTTGCCTCACCATAGTTTTCACAAAATGAAATCCAAAAAGTTCCTCACATCCAGATCCTTGAGGAATATCCCTGCTATATTTATAATGTAATAGGAAACTCATTAGATGAGAGGTGCCATGTCTCTTAAATTGTGAACAGGTTTAACCACTTTGGGGGGCAATAAAATGAGTTATTTTGAATGTTTCCTGATTAGACTAGAACAATTCACAAGACAACTTATTATTTACTATATTGATTATAGTCAGCATAAATATTGTTCATAGCTGGCTTACCCTTGCGATGCTTATCATCTGTTGTTCTGAGTCTCTCTGAATAATGATTTTTTTTGCAGCTATAGAAATAACGAATGGGTACTGACAGAAGGAAAACCTGCTCAACAAGTGAAAACAGAAAAAGCAAAATGGTGTATTTTTAGCAAAATTACACTAAGGGAATCTAAGGTACCCTCCTTGCAATATAAAACATTACTTTTGTGTTTTATCATTTACAAAATGATTTTATGTGCATGATTTCATTCCCACAACCCTGTGAAAAACGTATCATTACTAGAAGTGCAGTGCCTTCATTCTCTAAAGGAAACCACAGCTAAATTCCTAATGTGTGCTTATCACGTACATTGTTCACAGAAATCAGTTTGCACAGTTATCTACATCATCATCATCACCACCTGTGAAAAACGTGGTCAATACCAGAACTAGAGTGCTGATGACAGAAAAAATAGGACAGAATACTCGTATTTCAAATGAATGCAAAAATCCATTATTAAAGGGCTATTTTGGTGTGAGCATCAGCAATGAAGAAATAAATACAGCAATACTTACAGCATGCAAAAAGCAAAACAATAAATCTAAGAGCAATATAATACAAAATTGGAAAATGAGTACTGTATTTAACAGTATAGAAACATGAAATGGGGTGTACTTGTGCAGATACATCATCATTAAAGGTTATGAAAATAACTTGTTTCCTGGATCAAGTTCAGTCTTAATACTGTGTACAAAGCTATGGCCTATAGACACAGCTGATCAGGAAGGAGAACAGCAGCCATGCCACCTTAGGAGTCGACTCCCATCCCAAGTGACTGTGGTGTGGGATGGAGCGTGGCTCAATGGTAGACGTAACTGTAATGAATTCATCAGTTATAGTGTAATCTATTTAACAGAATAGATGGTGTATCTGGGACCACTGAGTGCAATGAAGACATGAGAAAAAAAGAGATAGCCCTACTACGTACTAGACCAGACTGCTTTTACTGGTACAAAATTGTTAATAAACACCAAATACTCAGTACTAGTGTATAATAATTTTGAATCACTTGTGCTAACTAAAAGTTTATAAATAAAAGAAAATGCAATTAACTTAATAGGATATATGTTGGTTTCATTATATACTATAAAACAGTGCTTCTCAATCTTTCTGATGTACCCAGATAAACGGATGGCTGCTCATGGTAAGTGGTAACTTGCCCTAAGACTCCAGATCCCATTCCAGATTCCAGCTGGTGTCAGTGATGACAGGATCTTATCAAAACACCCATGGAGCTCCTTGCTGGGACACTCCACTGTGCAGTGGAAGAGTGATTAGAGGAAGCTCTGGACCACAAGATACCACTGAAACACATGCAACTTAGCTTGTTCTATGGTCACAATTATATTAAAATGTGAGGAAAAGTATCTTTATAAAAGAGACTTTGCCAAGCAAATATCCACCAGGCTGACTAGACTCCCAGAAAATGTTTCTCCAATTCTGAGTGTTCATATGTGAACTGAGATTTGTTCAAAGGGCCACTGTATATTTTAGGCCAATTATGGCAGCATCCCTGGAAAATATAACCAATTTATGGGTTTAGCTGGTGTTTTCAGGTTATTTATATCTCCAATTATATCTCTTTATATCCTTAAGAAATCTGAATATTTCATACTTTGGGAATAAACTGATTTGGATAGTCTTTGTAATTTAATCTGAAATCTAAATTTAATCTAATTTACTTTATGGACATAAAGTACAGTGAATTAAAAAACGTGCTCAGGTACTATGAAAGAATCTATTACATTAAATAAACTGTAAACCCTTTCTTCTGAAATATCAATTCTTTCTGCAAATATTTTCACAGTCACTTTTTGTGAGACTAGGGGAGAGAAGAAGTGAATGTTAAGTGTCTGTCTGTGTATGATCAATGCGTTTGATAGTCACTGGTATACTATGGCCTCCAACACAGGTATGGTTTATTACCTGTCTTTGTAAATAAAGTTATTTGGAACATAGACGCATTCATTCATTTACATATTGTCTAGGGCCTTTTCATGCTAAAATAACAATATATATAAGTCATATAACTGAAAAATATTTATCTTTTTGTCCTCATACAAAAAATGTGTTGCCCATTGTGCTAGACAACAGGCCATAGAATGAGAAAATACAAGAGACTGCATACCTAGGGAAGAAGCTCTCCTTCTTTGAAAAGATGTTATTAACCAAAGTCAAACTATATTAACATACACATAAACACAAAATGTAGCAAAAAATAAAACACATTGATAAATACAGTGACACTTTAGAGCTAGATATTTAGATCACATGTACTTATACGTAAAGGTATACACATTTTATTTATAAAAATTTCAAATTCAGTTATTATTTTAAATAGTATTTCATTTGGGTAAATAATCAGACGAACTGCTGATCATACCTGTGAGAATTTCCAAAGCTCTGCCAAGTGTGATATTCTTCCATGAGATCAATGTGATCCAACGTAGAATTATAGAAGTCAGTATAAGGAACAAGGGGAGGGTGAACCAAACTGTTTGCAGTATCTGTAAAGATAAATTCTAACATAATGTTCTTTTGCAACATACACATGATTCATTCTAATAATAAACACATTATTTTAATATTTACCAGCCAGCTTTGACTTAAATTCCTGTTCTAAAGAACTGTTGTTCCAGTGACAAGGCCATTTGAACACTGTGGTCAAAATGCAGACATATCTTACATTTGAAACCTGTGATGTGGATCATGAGAATATTTAGAAGAGGCAGAGACAGCCATCTGGTCAGTTGTTCCTCTACCAGTGTACTCTCTTCTAAGAGAATACATACGTATTCTAGTGAGAATTCATGTGTTCTTGGGAACCAATACTTAGTGGTTCATATGCACCTAACATCTATGATACAGAATAATGCACAGTAAAAAAGTTATAAAGTTTTTGCAGTTTTATAAATTATAAGATTTATAAACAAAACAGAAAATTACATTTTTTTGGCTTTTTGAGACAGGGTCTCCCTGTAGCCCCAGGTGGCCTGGAACTCATTATGTAGACCAGGCTGGCCTTAAATTCACAGAGATCCTCCTGCCTCTGCCTCCCGAGTACTGGGATTAAAGGTGTATGCCACCACACCAGGCAAATGTTTTCTTTTAATCATGATTCTACAGAACTCTCAGGTCCTTAAGGTCAATCTCTAATATTTAACAACAGAAAAGTAAAGGTGACAGAATAATAAAAACCTACTAAGTAAAGCCAGCACTTTAGATGCTGATGGAATCCACCAGGAACACTTTGTCATAGGTGGAAATTCTTCAGGCTTTGCAGGAAACAGGCGTAAAGAAATAAACTGCAGCAATCTCTCTACCAATTGTTTGAATTTCTTCTGGGATAATCTGGTAAAGATTTTGAAATAATTTCAATCAAAACCTTTTCTGTTTTGTCAATATACTTGTTAGAGATCAAACTTACATTCTATACACATAAAACTTTAGACTATTCATTCTCTCAAATCATATTCATTAAGTTGCCAACATTTCAAAAGATATGAAATCCTATCATGAGTACTGTTTCTCAAGTGAGAAATAAATATAATAATTACTATCAAGTTAGTAATATAATTTTAAGGCTTCCAATATTTAGTCAATTTTCATTATTCACAGATTCTGTACTTGCAAATTAACCAGTGTGCTAAAATTTGTTTATAATTCCAAAATCAATACTTATGATGTCATGGTCATTTGTGGACATGCAAAATATGGTGAGATTCAGTCTCCTTTAAGGGTGAGACTCTTAGGTTGACCAGGTTCCAGTGGATGAACCCATACCAAAGGACATCTGGGGACAGAAACCTGAGTATAAAATTTGGTGGTGCAGATATGGGAGAGGAAATAAATACGTTTACAATATATCATATGAAATTCTCACAAACTTAATAAAAATTAAACAAAATACAATGGTGAAAACTGAGTTGTTTGGCACACAGATGAGGCTTAACAAAGTGATACTCAAATTTCTTTCACTTCTCATACTGTAAACAAGTGCCCTTTATATGGTTTATTAGCATGCTTTTCACATTTTTGTGCTTTTATGATGATTTTGCTCCTTCAAATGGTCCTTATGCCAGGCATGGCAGTGCACACCTGTAATTCCAGCACTTGGAAGGCTGAGACAAAAGGATTGTAAGTTAAGAGACCAATTTGGGATACATAGTAAGTTCTAGGCCTGTCTGAGATACATAGTAAGAGCTTGTCTCAAGAACGAACAGCAAAAACAAGTCCTTCATGTAATAATTATGTGCTGTCTAGTTCCAATAAACAGGAAGGCTATGATGCACCCTATGGAGAAAATGTGTATGTCACATAAGCTTCATTCAGATGTGACTTACAGTGCAACTGTCATGAACTTAATGTCAATCATTCAACTTACATAAAATAAGTTGCCTTTAGTTAGAACTCATAAAGCAAAATTGTGTCTCCATTAGTTGACAAAATTGTGACCAGAGGCTCTTAGGAACCTAACTCTGAGCAATGGCTCTGTCAATATTTGCTAGTTCAGTGTTGGTGGTAGCTTGTAGAATGCAACTAGTGTGAATAATGAAAATTGACAGTACTTAAATTTTATTTTGGAAATATTTTGCCTTTTTAGTTTTTACTCATTATGGAGAAAAGCAAATATAGTTCTGATGGAAAAAAATTATTGTGTTTTTATAATCTGATTTCTATTTCTAGTAAATCTATTTCTAGTAAAGTTAGGAGAAAGCATTGTTTATATAAGGGTAAGATTTGTTAATAGACAGGAAATAAAAAGATACACATTAAAGTAGTGGTTAAGCAAATCCAGCTGAGAAATAAGAAAACCAACAATAGGCATGTGCCACATACAAACTGGAAGTGGTGGATATTTGTACCAATTTGTAGAAAAACATCATTACTTTTATGTAATAGTAGAGTATACTTTTTATAACTGGCTTTTGAGGCATTTCAAAGTATAAGTATTTCTAAAGCCTTTAAAACATTCAAACACGGTAAAAGTTTACAATATTGTATTGTAAACTTACTAATATCACAAAACTGTGAGCCTATGAAAGTTCTTACTATTACAGAATGATTTACTTTTTAAGCCAGTGAACTAGGAAGTGATGGTCAGCTTCCACTAAGGCAGCTATCTGTCGCAGCAAATGAGCATAGATGACATATGTAGATGTGCTATTAAACTGAGGATTCTGGAAAAGATATTAAAGATAACTGTGTTAAAATCGTGTTAACAAGGAAAACCACAAAGCTTAATGAGTTTAAGTGGTAAAGTCAGGAAGCTAAATTTAAGATAATAAAATTCCTTAAAATAATAATCTACTTGTTACTTAATTATCAGAGGCTTATTTCTGTTGCAACACAATGTATAGGCTTTGGGTTATGATTGATCTGGGTCCCAGGGCTGATTCTACTACATATTAGCTGTGCACCATTAAGCATGGTTTTAACATTTTGATTCTAAATTTCCTCATCTGTAAAGTAGAAATAATATGTCTTAAGAGTTGCTTTCAATTTTAAAAAGGAAACATATATAAAGCACCCACCTCAATATTTCATTAGTGCTGACATTACCCAATTAAACAACAAAAAATGTGGGTTTTCCTTGATAAAAAATAAGTTAAGAAAACTAAATAAAAGCGAGTTGTGAGTGTGAAACTTGTACTTCTGGGTCCAAAAATATGAAACTCTATCACAATGTACATTTCAGAATTTTCTGCAACAATGACTATTAAAAATTAATTGCAATTGAGGAAAAAAATGAATATTTTCTGTTAGTCTAATGACTAATAGCTGGCAATTGAAAATTAGGGAGCTGATAACTTAATATTGTCATTTGTGCTTTCCTTTCTATTCATGCTTCTTTTTTCTTCTAGTTTTGCTATTTCTGTTCTTGTATCTCTCTTGGTCATCTTTTTCTCACCACTTTTAATTTTGTTCTTTCTTTCCTTTTCCATATTTCCTTTTTAGAGCTTGACTCTGATAATATCATAATACAGAATTAAATAGTCTCTTAAAAAATACCATATCTGGGGCTGGAGAGATAGCCTAGCGGTTAAGAGCACCAACGCTCTTGCAGAGGACCCGGGTTCGATCCCCAGCACCCACATGGCGGCTAAGAACCGTCTGTAACTCCAATTCCAGGAGAACTCCAGTTCCAGGGGAATCCGAGACCCTCTTCTGACCTCCGCGGCATTGCACGACACGGGTGCACAGACCTGCATGCAGACAATACATTCATATACATACAAAAATAAATAATAAAAAAAAATTAAAAAAAATACCATATCTTACATTTTTATCTCATGATTGTAAATTATAGAATGATGCAAATGTAGTATATTAAGATAATATATTTTCAAACAATAATAAAAATTGATTTTTATGAATCTTTCAAGAGGAAGCTTATTGGTTTTGCTTTATAATAAATAGAAACCACTTTTATATTTTCATTCAAATTCTAGTGAACATTACTGAAAAAATACACAGAAAAGTTAGAAACCTAGGAGATGGGGAAATAAGAGAAAGTTCTATAGCCTATTATAATTAGTTAAAAGAAAGGAGGTTTGAGTGGGAGGAGGAGGGGGAAGTACTCCCATTCTGTTTGTTCCCAAACACTGTGGAAGGTGGGCAGGAACTAAATTAACATTTTAATCCCTCATATAATTTAGCTTCTGAGTGTTTGTTACAGTGCCAATCTTTGGGTTGCAAGTAACTATAATTCTAAAGCATATTAATACTGTTGCCGAACAATAGTACATGATATCATTTCACTTGCACAGACTGAGATCAGAATCCAACAACTTTCATTTACCTGTAAAAGGATAAAATATGCTCTAAGATCATCTTTTGTTCGTGGGCTGAAAAAGGAACATGATAATTGATTACAGATGAGTTTTGAAAGCAAAAGTAAATTTAAATTTACGTTCAGTATTTTTATTGAGATAGTAGTAGTGTGTCTGTTATGCTGGTAGTAGGATGGTTCTGAGTATTAAAGAGTGAGCTAGCCATGAAATTCAAACATTTCAAGGTCAATTTTACTAACTAAAAATAGCTGTCTATAAAGTCTAATAAACGAGCAGCAATTTTATAATACTTATTTTTGTTTTCATAAGGGATAATCTTTACTTAATATTTATGCATTAAAGAAATTATGCTTGTGTTTATGGTCCATTCCTAAAGTGACACACAAATGGCTGTAATCAATCCATACTTTTAAGTATCTCTAGCATACTACTAATTAAAATATTATTTTGGCTACCTCTGAAAAATAATTTTTCAATGTTAATCTGGATTTTCACATTATTAGTTTTTGTCCAAGAGTTTTGTATTCCCAAGTCTGACCAGTGTTTCTCATCTGTTCAAGATCTATATAACACATTGTCACAAATACTCAGAAGTAATTTTCTGAATTAAAAATGATTTATCAAAATGAAATCAGATACAATTCAAGATCCTTGAGGATTGAAAGACAAAACAGGCTGGTTGTGGTGGCACACACACCTTTAATCCCAGCACTCGGGAGGCAGAGGCAGGTGGATCTCTGTGAATTCAAGGCCAGCTTGGCCGACATAGCAAGTTCCAGGCCAGTTGGAACTACAGGGAGACCCTGTCTCAAGAAAAAAAGAAAGAAAGAAAGAAAGAAAGAAAGGAAGGAAGGAAGGAAGGAAGGAAGGAAAGAGAGAGAGAGAGAGGAAGGAAGGAAGGAAGAAAGGAAGGAAGAAAGGAAGAAAGAAAGAAAAGGAAGGAAGGAAGGAAGGAAAAGGAAAGAAAGAAAGAAAGAAAGAGAAAAAGAAAAACTAAACTTAGATATTAAGGTTTTTGTTATTCTCAAGGGTAATGAGTGACATGTCTACTCAAGACATTTTTCTCCAAGTCCATTTCCTCTCCATTTAGGACTCAAAACTGGCAAATGTCATTTATTCTTATGTCAATTATTAAGAAAAGGCAACAAATACTATGAATCTTAAATGTTTCTAATGATGTTTTTCTTTTTTAATTTTATTTATTTTTGTATGTGTATGAATGTGCTGTCTGCATGCAGGTTTGTGCACCCGTGTCGTGCAATGCCGCGGAGGTCAGAAGAGGGTGTCGGATTCCCCTGGAACTGGAGTTCTCCTGGAATTGGAGTTTCAGACGGTTCTTAGCCACCATGTGGGTGCTGGGGATTGAACCCAGGTCCTCTGCAAGAGCAGTCGGTGCTCTTAACCGCTAGGCTATCTCTCCAGCCCTCCTAATGATGTTTTTCTTGTAGTACTCAGAAGCGGTCAAGTCCCAAGTTTGGTCTCAACTCTTCTAGTATTTTTTTCTTTGAGACTAGTAATTTATTTTCTGAAAAGTTTTCATATCAAGAAGCCCAATGTACCCATTCTGTATCTGTATAGTACATATACTTGTACACAAAAATCTTTATATATAATTTCAAAAGATTCACCAATTTCCTTATTCTTATTTATGGATCCTGAGAAATTACAAACCTTAGTAAGTTAAACAGCTTTGCTCTAAGTAATATATAACCCCTTTCTGATCCATGTCATTATTAAAGCTCCTCTAAAATATTTTCTAGGAGTAAAACATAGACACATATATTAAAGATACATGAAATTTGTAACTAAATCATCTGTACTGATTAAATACTAGTTACAATTACCCTTTCCATTCTCGTAACAGGCTGTTAATGATTCCTTTTAATACTGTCTTCTGAATATCTTGAGGCTAGAATCAAAAGAAAATAATAAGGTATAATAACTAGAATACAGTATTTTGATTATTAAAATCATAAATATATTTATGGATGTGTTCCAGTAATTACAATTAGATTCGTTGACTGAGGAATGACACTTATACCAATTATGAACAATCACTATGAAGATGCTCCCAGGCATATCCAGTATATGACCTGCAGAAATATATATGGTAGTCCTTTGACAACCAGCAGTAGCTTTATATAACTGAAAAGCAATTTTTATTTTCCCTTAGTTGACAGGACAAAATCAGGAACACAGTCCAAAAGTATCGTGTTGGCATATATTTTGGATATATATACACACGTATTCAAATTATACATTGGTTTATTGTATTATTATTTTTTTAATTAATTTTATTTCTGTGTGTGTATGAATGTACTGTCTGCATGCAAGTCTGTGCACCCGTGTCGCGCAATGCCGCGGAGGTCAGAAGCAGGTGTCGGATTCCCCTGGAACTGGAGTTCTCCTGGAATTGGAGTTTCAGACGGTTCTCGGCCGCCATGTAGGTGCTGGGGATCGAACCCGGGTCCTCTGCAAGAGCAGTCGGCGCTCTTAACCGCTAGGCCATCTCTCCAGCCCTATTGTATTATTTTTTAAAATTATGTTTGTGTGGATTTGTAAACTTGAGTGCAGTGCTAGAGCTACAGGCTGTTGTGAGTTGCCTGATATGGGTGTTGGGAATCAAAACTTGGGGCCTCTGGAAGAGCAATATACTCTCTTAACCGCTGAGCCATCTCTCCAGCCCCAAATTATACATTTTCTTGAGCTAACGGTTTCCATGTATGTAACCCAGGTTGGCTTTCAACTTCAGATCTTCCTCAGCTTCCTAAATGCTGGGATTATAGGTATGTGTCATCATACCTGGAGATTTTGAATGCACTTAGTTGTATCAAGTTACAATTAACAGTTAAATAAACAATTCATTCACTAAGTGCAACCAGATTTTATTTATTTATTTATTTAATTATTTATTTAATTTATTTTTTGCTCTTTTTGAGACAGGGTCCCCTTGTAGCCCCAGCTGACCTGGAACTCACTCTATAGACCAGGCTGGCCTTGAACTCATAAATAATGCATCCTCACAATATTAAATAAAAAATCACTTTATGTCAGCTGTTGGTCTGTGATGTAATTAAGATAATGATTGCCTCAATTATTACTATGATAGTTGAAGGTTTTAATTTTCAAAATTATCATCCCTTCCTACTTTTATTAGTTCCAGTTTCTTCCATTCCTCCTACTTTTAGCTATCTGTTAATCAACATAACTCAAATATTCTTTACCCAGTGGCTATAATTCATTGTTACAATTTTTTATTTTAACAGCTCAATTATTTAAATTTGGTCACTGAATTAAACTAGATCTGGTGACATTGTATACACTGTTTTATTAGTAACACACATTATTATTATTATTGCCAATGTTTTATTGAAGCTCTGTACATTTCATACAAGTCAAATTACATTATGAATCAAATCTAGACCATGCCCCTCTCCCTGCCCCCCCACCCTACCAGAGCTCATGCATTCTGCCATTTTTCATCTTTTTCTCAGTATCTCTCAAAATTCTCAATGCAGAAGTTTACTGTTTTGAGCAGAAGTTCACCGTTTCAGTCAGATCTTTGACATAGTCTTTGTTTTTGTTGTTGTTATTCCTTCCAATATACATCACTCCAAAATATGTACATATGCATGCCACATATATCATAGGTTTTAGCATCTTCAGCTTATGATTTTTTTTTATTAGGCTGAAAGATGTCATGTTTGAAGTCTTCTCCTTAGCAAGCCCAAACCACCATCAGTTCTGCCCTTGTGCTCCACACTGGGGTTTTCCCTTCCCATGGTCACCAAATGAGGTCCAGTAAGCAGCGTGTCCTGTCTTGATCTTCTTGTACTGGTTTTCATGATACAGCCTGGGTAGTCCAACAACGGCAGTCTACACTCTGAAGAAATGGAAACCCCAGTAGTAACTCAGTCCACAAGTTGGATGCCTCAGCAGTCCCCATCTGGCACTGAAGATTTGGAGGATTCTTGGAGAGACATGAGTCTTCAGTCCATACTGAAAGCTTGAAAAGCTGTGTCTTCTCACATCTTTGAAGGGTGGTAAATACAGGGTAGCTGCACTTGCCAGTAAGGCAGGCAAAACAACTGTGCTCTTTTGTCTTTTTACTAAGATCTCAAGTTTTATACCTGAAGTACAATTTCTCAGGCCTTACTATCTATCTATCTATCTATCTATCTATCTATCTATCTATCTATCTATCATCTATCTATCTATCTATCTATCTATCTATCTATCTATCTATCTATCTATCTATCTATCATCTATCTATTTCTGGTTATACATTCCTTTTGGATGTTTAAGGCCACACAGTTAGCCCAGATTAACCAAGGTTGTTTTTTTTCTCAAAGTCACTTGAGGATCTGGTCCTCAAGGGTCACTCAGGTTTTTTTTTTTGGGGGGGGGAGGGAGCCCCTGGCTTCTTTTGGCAGTTCCATCTACTCAACGACAAAGTCAGGTCTTGCTAGACCAGGCTTCCCTTTTTGAAGCATAAGCAGACTTTCCTCTTTATTGACTGGACACTGGCTGAAGTCCCATTAGTGCATCTCCAAGACCAACCTGCACAGGAAGACTGGTGACTCACATTTGCAGGACATTTCAAGAGATGCCCCCATGCATAGTCCCCTGGGACTTAGTTGACCTCTGAGGACAAGGAACCAAGTTATCCCTTAAGACCCTAAGCCAAATTGGTATGAGCATTAAGTATGGTTAACACACTTTATTATTTAGAGAAGTCTTAGACTTACAGAAAAGCTGTCAAGAAAAAAAGTCTCTACATATATCCCCCCTTATTCTTTATATTGCTTTTCTTTTTTTTAATATTCTTTTTAAAAATTTTTAAAATTTATTTCTGTATGTGTATGAATGTACCGTCTGCATGTAGGTTTGTGCACCCATGTCATGCAATGCCGCGGAGGTCAGAAGAGAGTGTTGGATTCCCCTGGAACTGGAGTTCTCCTGGAATTGGAGCTTCAGACAGTTCTCAGCCGCCATGTGGGTGCTGGGTATCGAACCCGGGTCCTCTGTAAGAGCGGTCGGCGCTCTTAACCGCTAGGCCATCTCTCCAGCCCACATTGCTTTTCTTAATTAATATCATGTATTATAACAAATTGTGGTGCTTTGTTATAATGAGCCAATATTTAATACATCATTATTAACTACGGCACATAGTTTACATTAGGCTTTGCTGTTTTTATTGTAAAGTTCTATGGCTTTTGACAAATGTCTAATGCTCTACACCCATCTCTATGATCACATGATTTCACTACCTTAAAAAGCCTGTGCTTCCCCTATCCATCCCTTCTTTTCTTTCTCCAAGCTCCTGTTTTTGTTTTTTTTTTTAAACTTGGTTTTTTCCAAAATGCCATGTTGTTGGGCGTGGTGGCACACACCTTTAATCCCAGCACTTAGGAGGCAGAGATAGGTGGATCTCTGTGGGTTCAAGGCCAGCCTGGTCTACAGAGCGAGCTCCAGGACACCTGGTACTAAAAGGGAGACCCTGTCTCAAAAATGCCAACCCCCCAAAAAAAACCCAAAATGCCACGTTGTTGAAATCATTTAGCGTGTAGTAAGACTAGCTTCTTTTACTCAGTAATATATATTTAGGGTCTTCCATGTCTTTTTTTTAAGATAAGGTCTCACTGTCGTAGCCCTGGCTGGCCTGGAACACACAGAGAGATCCGTCTGCCTCTGCCTCACAAGTGCTGGGAGTAAAAGTGTGTACCACCACCGCACCTGGCAGTAGCTCATTTTTGTGTATTGCTGAGTAACATTGCACAGTTTGGATGCCTTCCATACATCTCAGGTGCTTCTAATTTTGAGCAACTATAAACAAAACTGCTCCATGCATCTGTGTTCAGGTTTTAAGGTGAACGTAGTTTTTCCCCTTTGACAATACACAGACACATAATTACAAGAAACCTCAAAAGTAGTCTTAAACTTGGTCTGTAGTAGGGTAAGGGAGCCCCGTTTTTTACCTTCTCTGTTCAGCATTTCTATAAAAGGCTTAACTGATTTAAGGCAAACATAAATGTTGTCTCAGGCACAGGGGATCTGTGACACAGAGGAAAGGTTGAACTGTATCAGAAAAGGGGAGCTTGGCAGATGTTTCTCTTTCATTTAGGTGATGATTATGGTTGCTGTGACACTACCCATTAGCCCAAATATTAACTTAAGTAGGAACCACTTTGACACTCCTCATGTTACTCCATTAATCTTATGTAGGTTTACTTAATTATATTTAAAATGGTAAGTCTTGAGGATACTGACTGTAGCTTCATCTATTGGTTAACCACTTCTGCAGGGCAGATTCCCCAGAGCAGGGCATTTAAATGCTAGCTAACTCTTAGAGAGCATATGACAGTTAACTTGCACATGTAAGTAGATCACAATGGTTCTATTTCAAGTATAATTTCAACATAAAATACTGCACAGTGAAAAGATAAAAGGTGGTAAGAGTACTGGACACAAGAGTTTTGAGGAGCTGACTTTATGCTTGGTCTTAATGGATCTTGTCACAGTAGATGCTGAATGTTATATAAGGACTTGTTGCCTTTCCTGGAAGTTGGATTTGTTTTCCAACAATTAAAACTTGACTGTATTCTTTTATAAGATTTTGTTTTCAGGACTAGAATTTCACTGGCTTTGATGAGCCCAGACCAAATCAGACAAGAGTATTCCGAGTTTTCAGAATCTTTGAAAGAGAATTTGAAGCAATGGTCACAGAAGCAAGTCTTTTCCCCATCCATTTCTCCATCTCCACTTTCTTCTTCTGCTGAATCATATACCTCAGTATTTACTTTTTCTAGGTATCCTTTTAAGCATTTTTGACCTGATGATGTCATGTCACATGGATTTAGGCTCTCTGGCCACTAAAATGGTGACAGGGGTGGTCAAAGCCCAGAATATCTAAGGAGTTTCATTCTTTGCATGGCTAAATGCTTCCTGGTGGTGGTATGCCATGATGCTAAGGCAGATCTTTCTTGGGCCACATCAGTTTTTGCAAGTCATGGAGCAGGAAGAGGAATCTGAAGTTCAGAGTCTTTCCACCTCTTGGTTTCCCCCAACAGCTCATGCCTTGGCCTTGGACAACGGGTATCCCTTGGAGGAGTTATCTTCTACAGAGAAAAGACACATTCTTTTTTTTTTTTTTACAATGTTTTTATTCCCCCAGCTTTTACATTTAAAAATTTTTATTTTTACTTATTTTTATTTTATGTGTTCAAGTGTTTCACCTACATGTATGTACATGTATTCCTGAGTACAATGCCTGTGGAGGCCAGAAGAGGGTGCCTGGTTCCTGGAACTGGAATTATGGATGGTGTGAGAGACCCAGATCTTCTGCAAGAACAGCCAGTGCTCTTAACTGCTGAGCCATCTCTCCAGCCCAGGCTTTTACATTCTTTCTGTACCTTCTTCTGTGATATTCCTGAGTCTCTGAGATAGTAATACAGATGTCTTGTTTATGGATGGGCATTCAACAGCCATTTATTTTATTATTTTTTTTAATAAATCCTTCCCTTTTTAATATTTTTAAAATTTTATTTATTTTATTAGTTTATTATATTTTAAGGGATTCACAATATAAGAGCACAGTTGTTTTCAGATCACATTGACGTTGCTCAGTTTGCCAAACAATTAGGTAATTGGTGCTAGCATCCACAGATGAGGGATACCATTCATCATTTGTTTTTCTGGGACTGTGTTACTTCACTCAGCATGGAATCTTCTAGCTCCAGCCATTTACCTGCAAAGCTCATGATGCCATCTTTCTTTCTTTCTTTCTTTCTTTCTTTCTTTCTTTCTTTCTTTCTTTCTTTCCCATCCTCTGTCCTTCCTTCCTACTTCCTTCCTCCTTTCCTTCCTTCCTTTCATTATTATTCATTTGTTTTCTTTCTTTCTTTCTTTCTTTCTTTCTTTCTTTCTTTCTTTCTTTCTTTCTTTCTTTCTTTCTTTCGTTTTTTTGTTGTTGTTTCCAATATGCATCACTCCCAACTACTTGGCCAAAAGCTCAAAGGGGCCGTGCACAAGAAATACTTACAACTAGGTAACTGGCACTAGCATCCACAGATGAGGGATACCATTCGTCGTTTGTTTTTCTGGGACTGTGTTACTTCACTCAGCATGATGTCTTCTAGCTCCAGCCATTTTCCTGCAAAGCTCATGATGTCATCTTTCTTTACTGCTGCATAGAACTCCATTGTGCAGATGTACCACATTTTCTCTGTCCACATCGTCGGTTGAGAGGCATTTGGGTTGGTTCCAGCTCCTTGCTATTGTGAAGAGAGCTGAAATAAACATGGCTGTGCATGTTTATTTATTTTTTATGTGTATGAATGTACTGTCTGCATGTAGGTCTGTGCACCTGTGTTTGGAATGCTGTGGAGGTCAGAAGAGGGTGTCGGATTCCCCTAGAACTGGAGTTAAAAGATGGTTCTCAGCCGCCATGTGGGTGCTGGGGATCAAACCCAGTTCCTCTGCAAGAGCAGTCGGCACTCTTAACCACTAGGCCATCTCTCCAGCCCCTCAACAGCCATTTATTTTCAGTCCTTTGGCCCTACATGAATCTCTGTTTAATTTTAATAGCATGATTCCAACTATGGAAAGGAAACTGCATTGTTTTGAAATTGTGTGAAAGCTAATTATGCTTTGGAGATGAAAGTAGGAGAAAATCAAGCTCTGAGTTTGAATATTGACTTATTAATTAAATGACTTTAGGCAAGCTTCAGTTTCTTTATGGATTCTGTGGTTTCAGTCTCCATTTCCTTTAGGACCATGGCAAGACAGAACCATTATGGTAGAAAGGCATGGAAGAAAAGCTGCTTATCTTTTGGCAGCCAGGAAGCAGAGAGAGAACGAGAATCAGCGAGAGTGCTGGACATAAAAGTTATTAATTCATCTGGGTGAATGCAAAAAAAGCACAACTGCTATGTCATAGAGCAGTTTTCTTTAGCTTTGTTTGTTTTCTTATTGGACTTTTTGAGACAGGGTCTCCCTGTAGCCCCAGCTGTCCTAGAACTCTCTATGTACACCAGGCTGGCCTTGAACTCACAGAGATCCACCTGCCTCTGCCTCCCAAGTGTTGGGATTAAAGGCATGTGTCACCATGCCCAGCTTTCTTTAGCTTTGTAAAAAAATACAATTAAAAATACAATTTAGTAAAATTTTTGAGATGTAGTAAAAACCAATTAAGATAAATGTATACATCAAACCTTAAGTAAGCAGAATGCATAGTAAGAGCTAGAACAGAAATCAATGAAACAGAAAACAGAACTATTAAGAAGAATCAACAAAACAAAACCAAATGTTTTAAAATTTGTTTTTATTTTATGTGTATGAGTGTTTTGCCCATAGGTGCACCCATGTGTATAAAGCTTATGAGGCCAGAAGAGGGACTGGAGTTATGGACAGTTGTTAGCTGCCATATGGGTGCTGGGAATTGAATCCAGGTTCTCTGCAAGAGCAGCCAGTGCTCTTAACCACTGAGCCATCTCTCCAGCCCCTGTTTTGTTTTTTAAGAGTTTAATAAAATTGCTAACATACTAGCCAGACTAATGAAGAAAGGAAGAAATAAAACACTAGTTACTAAGACCCAATAAGAAAGACCATTACTTCTTATCATATGGACATTAAAAGCAAAATAAAATCTATGACAATAAATCTAGGTGTGTCTCTGAAAGAAGCGGTACATCAAAATTTATAGAAGAAATGGATCGATGCATATTGGAAACAACAACAACAACAGAAAGGACTTCATCAAAGAACTGACTGAAACAGTGAAATTCTGCTCAAAATAGTCAACTTCCACATGGAGAATATTGAGAAAGACTGAGAACGAGATGAAAAGCATGTTTGGCAGAATACATGAACTCTGATGGGGTGGGGGTGATAGGGTAGGGGACATGGGTCTAGATTTGATAATCTTGTACAAAATATATATTTAAAAAAAGCAGTGAAAAAAAAGAAGAAATGGATCATCTGAATAAGTCAGTAAGTGATAACATAAAATATAAAACTCTAGACCACGTGGCTTTACTAGTGAATTCTACCAAACATTTAAGGAGGAGATGCTAACAATACTTTTTCCAGAAATTAGAAGCAAAGAGAAAATTTCTCAATTCGTTATGTGAAGCCAGCATTAACCTAACAGCCAAATCCCCAAAAGATACCACATGAAAAGACCATATTACAGATAATATCTCTCATAACATGGATGTAAAACACTCAACAAAATGTTAGCAAATGAAACCAAAAATGAACACAAGTCTATGTGGTATTTATTTCAGGTATGCAAGGCTGATTTGATATTTGGAAAATAAATTTATATACTTAATTACATTTAAAAAACTTGAAAATTCTTGATTTCTACTCAAGACCTACTGAATGCGAAACTTTGTATTTAATAAGCACATCTTATAACTGATCCATACTAAACTTTGAAGACTACTTGTAGGGAAAAATGGAAGCCACCGTGGACTCCTTTGTGCTTACCTGTTTGCACCAAAACCTGGCCTTAGGTAGGATTTGCCTGTGCAAACCTGTGACACTTTGGGATCGAAGGCATTGACAAGTACTTGTGATGTTATGGAACATGAGGCAGGGGGTCTGAAACCAGGCCCTGAGATATGATGTCACTCTGGGTATAAAAACAGAATGCTGTGAATGAATAAAGGAGTCCTTCTTACCATCAGACAAGGACTCCCGGCCATTATTTTGCATGTGTAATTTTAGCTCATCAGGCTTGTGTAGTCGTGGCCAGTGAGTTGGACAGTGGTCCATCAGACCACCAACCTGAAAATCTGGTGGGGGGCTGGACAGAGACCTATCAGGTTACCAGCGGTGATGTGTGGTAAGTGAGTGCCCAGGCAAGAATTAGACTGTAGAGCACCTATCAGGCCACAGTCTGGCATTAGAGTGTAGAGCGCCTATCAGGCGACAGTCTGGCATTAGACTATACAGCACCTATCAGGCAGCAGCCTGGAGGTTCTGGGGGTGCCAATAGGGCACTGCCTGGTGCAGATGTTACATAAGACAGGTGGGCAGTGGAAAGGTTGTCAGCCTTTGGCCCCAAGGATTAGGACAGCCGCTGGCAGCTGTCTTGCATTTTCCTTTTTCCCTGTAATCCAGTGGACAAAGTTCGAGTGTCCACCTCCAGGTGTGGCAGAGTGATACCACAACCACTAATCTATATATTTAGTACAATTCCAATATATATTCAAATAACTTTCTTTGCCTGAGTAAGTGAAACACGATTTACAAAATCTTTCTTAATAAATACTGGATGGAAAAGTTTTTTCTGTTTAATTCTGTTAGAAAAATAAAAGAATGACCTAATTTTCTGAGAATTCCAATTATATTTATCATAAAATATATCAGAATTTCTAATGTACTTATGCTACAAAGTGATTTTTTTGGTCTTTTTGAGACAGGGTCTCTCTGTAGCCCCAGCTGGCCTTGAACTCACAGAAATCCATCTGCTTCTGCCTCCTGAGTGCTGGGATTACAGGCATGCGCCAGCATACCCAGCTATACAAAGTGATTTTTTACAATGTTCATATGGCTGCATTTGAAATAGAGAAGAGGGGCTGGAGAGATGACTTAGCATGTGCTGCTCTTCCAGACGAACTGAGTTCAGGTTCCTAGCAGTCACACCAGCAGCTCACAACTACCTGTAACTCTAGCTCCAGGAGATCTGATATTCCCTTCAGGCCTCTATGGGCATCCTCACACACACACAGCATATACTCACACAGAAACATAGACACACATACAACCTGTAACTCCAGCTCCAGGAGATCTGATATTCTCTTCAAGGCCTCTATGGGCAACCTCACACACTCACAGCATATACCCACATAGACACATTCACACACACACACACACACACACACACATATCAGAAATAAATTTAAAAAATTTTAAAGGGCTCTGAAATTGAGATACACAAAATTCTACTACTTAAATGTGTACATAAGTAATACTTACAATATTAAGTAAGGCATCATATACAGCATTCACAAATTTAGCATTAACCCCAGAGTCCTCAATGGTATTAAATGAAGCAGTGGCATCTTTCTGCAAATTAAAAAAAAGAATTAAACATTTCAAGGATTAGAAAAAAGAATTAAACATTTCAAGGATTATTCTTAATATCTGAGCCATACTATTTCTTGATAATTTCAACTATTTTGTTATCTGATGACAAAACTATAGTATTAAGTTACTGAAAATAAAAATGTGTAAGAATGGTTTTATAAAACCAAAATGAGTCAAGCATCAATTAGTAGTAAAATACAATATTTAAGATATCATGTGTAATAAAAGCATCTTTATGTATTATTACCTTAAAAGCAGTACTTAATTCTGGGAAAGAATCAAATGCTGTTAAATAAAAATCATGTACTGTTTTCCAATCTCCTGATGACTTGGCTTTTTCTACATCTTCCCTGCAAACAAACAAAAATAAAAATAAACCCCCAAACATCAACCATGCATAGGTAGCAGCATCATTCATATAAAATAACATTTCTTTTTAATAAATGAACATCATACCAAATATGCAATTTTAAATACTGAAAACAAGATAAGTCTGTTGTAGTTGATGGAAAGATAGTTTATGGTTCTTAATTGGATTAAGATATGAATTTGGCTTCAATTTTCTCACCTATTTTTTAAGTGTTTTGCTTCTGTTGTATTTTTTTCTTTTTCCTTTTTTTGGAGACAGAGTATTACTATGTAGCCCAGAGTGGCCTCAAACTTGGGGTTATCCTCCTGCCCGACTCCTGGGTGCTGGAATTACAGGCATGCCTTGTAATTCTTGTTTGCTCATTAGCACTTTTCTCCCATCCTTCATCATCAGGGTTTGAAGAATTTGTATTTGTAGCCATTATCTCTACCTTCTCTACTGTCTCATTCCCATGGTAGTGCTTCCATTTTGAGTGATGATACAGCTTTTATGGTATGATCACAGTAGATGAACTCAAAGGTTTTTTTTTTTTTTTTAATAGATTTCATTATTCTGTCACTACCTTTTTTGGCATATTTTGAAAGTGTTTGCTTTCTTTTGCTATAACATATCTACCTCTTTCATACATTTGCTTTCATCCTCGACTTGAGATATCTTGTCTTTTGTGTCTTCATTTTTGTCTAATATCTTATAAAAATCCACAAATTCAATTGTTTTCACACAAAGATACTAAAATATATAAAGCATTGACTTGCAGTGAACTGTAAGTCTACCTAAAGAGTGAGCTGACACTTACTGAAAGTCTTTCATAGTTTTGGGCTGGCTAGGAAGGTTAGGTTCTGGAAGGACTGGGGCCTTCACTTCAGATGATACTGCATCCATAGAGAGACGCTGTTTTTGTCTAACATCAAGGCAAATTGGTGGTAGGTCTCTCACTGTGAAGTACAAAAAAAGCATTCAATATAATTAATCACAAAGCTTTTTCAAGTTAGTAAGTGCCAGGCTAATCCAACATGAAAAAAAACCAAAAACAAAGTATTTTATAATGCATTCACTTTGGGATTACATTATAGAAAAAAAAAAATACAAACCATCAGAGTTAAGGGCACTTACTTGTAGCCTTATCCCCACAACTTACAACAGCTCAAAGGCTGTACCCTACAGAAATTTACAGTTCATAACAGCTATGAGGCTGTGTATTATACAAATTTGGAGTTTATCACATGTCTCCTGTCTCCATTTCTCTCAAAAGCCATTTATCAATAAAATTTGTAGTTTCTCTTTCTTTCCTTCTTAAGAGCTGTCTTTCCAAGGACTGCTGCAGTGAAGCTTAATATTTTAATGATTATTAGCTTTTTGAATATGTTGCAAATCACTTAAATACGTCCTCTATAATTCTTTATTAGAGCATTCACATTTTAATTAGCAATAATTATGCCTCAGATAAACTTCATTAGCTACGGTACTGCCATTGTGCAAAGCTAGTTTCAGTATTTAAATGGTCTACATAGAGAGTCCCAGGCCAGCTGGAACTAAAGGGAGACCCTGTCTCAAAAAGACCAAAAATGACAGGTCTCCCTTTAGTCTCAGCTGGCTTGGAATTCGCTATGTAGACCAGGCTGGCCTTGAACTCACAGAGATCCGCCTCCCTCTGCCTTCCGAGTGCTGGAATTAAAGGCGTGCACCATCATGCCCAGTCATTTAAAAATTTTTATGTGTTTGAGTATATTGCCTGCATGTGATTGGTGTCATGCAATGCCTGCGGAGGTCAGAAGGCAGTGTTAGATCCCCTGGAACTGAAGTTACAGATGGTTCTTAGCCACCATGTGGGTGCTGGGAATTGAACCTGGGTCCTCTGCAAGAACAGTCAGTATTTTTAAGTGCTGAGCCATCTCTCCAGCCAGAATTATTATTTTTTAACTTTTTATTTATATGTATGAGTGTACTGTCTGCATATGTTAACTCATTTCATGTAATGCCTGCAGAAGCCAGAAGAGGGCAACAGAGCCCTGGACCTGGAGTAACAAATGGTTATTAGCCAACATGCTGGTGCTGGGATTTGAACCTGGGTCCTCTGGAAAAGCAGTTAGTGCTCTCAATCACTGAGCCATCTCTCTAGCCACATGAATTATTATTTCTATTTTTTTCTCTTTTATTTGTTTATTTTTTAAGGGCTTCTACAATAACACAGTTGTTTTCAGATAACATTGATGTTACTCAGTTTGCTGTACAATTAGGTAATTGGTGCATTTTTTTGAAGTGAGCCAAATTATTAAGCATAGGTAATGAATGTAAGTAACATTCATGTAAAACCAATTTGCAAATATCTATGTCCAAATCTTGAACAACCCAAGGCTCCCATAGTCCAGTTGGAGATGCTTGTATGCACAGGCATGTTGATCAATTAGGCGTCTAGTCTATATTGCTGTAATCTCATGATTCACCCCTGTCTCTCCACAGCCCTTACATTCTACAACGCCTCCTCTTCTGCAAGTTGTTCCCTAGGCTTTGGGAAAGGGGCACAAGTGGGTGAGAAGCAAAACAGTCTATTTTCTCTGGAGATGTCATTTTGGACTCTAGTCTGTTCAGGTTGTTTCCCTTCATGGGTTGACAGCTTATCCAGTGATACCTTTTTAGTCATACTAACAAAGCACAAGCAATGGGATGCACAGGCATTTAAGCAGTACTAATTATTATGGCAAGCTAAGCTGTGAGCATAGACACAGATGCTTGGATGGTATGCTAATCCACAAACTGTGGTTTCTCTATAAAGGGTGACAAGTTCTTATTGTGGCTTATAACATCTCCTAACCACTAGAGGACATAAGCTTGTGGCATCCACTGTGAGTTATTCCTCCAAGGAGAGAGCTAATAGCCAATTAGATTTGGGATATATATAGACACATGGCTGCCACTGTTGCACAGTATCTCCAGGCAGCTGAGGTGTAGCTGATACTGACGGAGGAGTCTTGCTTGTCTCAAGGAGACCAATATTTTGCTGTATTGCTTTAGTGGCCTCTGGCATTTCAGAGGCCAGTTGTACATTAGCAAGTGATGTCTCATAACATTTTTTCATGCTCACACCAGGTCTTCGACAACAGGGACTTACTGCCTTTCTCCTTGCATATATCCCACTTATAGGCAAAAGCCCTTTATAATTTGGGGGGGGGGGTTGAATCCCCTAGTCAACATCTCCTAGGCAGAATAATTCATTGCTGATGTCAGAGCTTCCCTGTACTAATATGTTTTGCTTAATTTCACAGCTTATAAAGACTTTACTATTGAATTTGGCTCCAGATAGAGAATTATCCTTTCACAGTTCTTATGCCTATCAGTCAATTAAAAAAGGGTAGTTATACCTGTTTTATAAGAAATTACCACTGTAACAGTTGGCTCTAATTTACAGTTAGGGAATGACTTCAGTACCATCATGTTTTTCTTTTTCCTATAAAGGGGAGAGGTAGGAAGGGAATTATTATTTCTAAAGCAAATTTAGCCGGGCGTGGTGGCGCACGCCTTTAATCCTAGCACTTGGGAGGCAGAGGCAGGCGGATCTTTGTGAGTTCAAAGCCAGCCTGGTCTACAGAGTGAGTTCCAGGACAGCTGGGGCTACAGGGAGACCCTGTTTCAAAAAGACCATAAAAAATTTCCAAATTCATTAAAACCATTTATTTCTGTATTTGTTTTATTTTATAATTAACAGGTTATGAAATAAAACAAAAACAAATTGGCAAGTATTTCCCCAATTACTCATAAGTTGGAGCCTTGTCTATTTCACAAATTCTTTTTAGCTTTTTCTGCATTTCTCCTTAAATTTCAAATATTTCCTTCTTTATCTTTAGATTTTTAAAAAGGATTTATCTGTTTGCTTCTGTGCACCTTTTAATTTATGCCTAATTTTAAAAATATTTGTTCCTTCTATTTTGTCCCCTTACCTCTAGGTTTTACTAATTCAGGCTTATGTTGTTTAGTGTATCATTTTGTTGCTATATTTCAGTGGATTTTGAAATAAGAACTTTTTTGTGCATTTTCATTGTCATTATGGCTGCTACTTAGTTCCTTGTTATAATAATGATTTGTAATTGAAAACTGAAAAATTTGCCATGATCCTTTTTGTTGCTAATTTTTACTTGAAAATGTTATAAAGAAAACAGTATTCCAGGCCTCTGGGAATGGCTCGTCTGAACTTATAGCAATGGTGTCAGCATGTACAAGGCCTACACAAACCCAATCAGACAAAGCCCAGCATAGAAATGGGAAAATGGGCAGCAGGCCCCAGCCTTAGCCAAAGAACTACTAGCAGCTGATTACTGCTGGGTGAGGGAGGGTTGATCTTCTTTAAGGGGGAGACTACATAGGCTGACTAGACCTCAGTGGATGAACTTGCACTGAGGGATGTCTGGGTACACAAACTTGACTTGACATGTCAAGTATATGCTAAGGCATATATGACAGAATGCATGAAATCTGATGGGGGGCTAGAGTGGGTATATAAAGGGGGAGGGGGTATAAAGGTGATTAAGATGCTTTGTAAGAAATGCACAAAAATCCAGAGATCTCCTAAGACCAGCTGAAGTGCAGGAAGGTAGGTAGGAGCTGGGTGCTTCAGCAAGGCTGATTGTTGATTGACTTAATCTAGTTAATCCATTAATCCAGTTGTCTTTGGCTTAACCGGCTTTTGTGGCTGTGGGGGCGGAGTTATCCTCCCAGCTGGTATAAAAGGTAGGGTTGTGTGAGTCTTGAGATCTGAGATCTCCTGAGACCAGCTGAAGCGCAGGTACCAGGGCATGGGCTAAAGAGCACCGCCCCCCTCCCCAGCCAACTGGGATTAAGAAGGCATCTGAAGGAGGCAAGTAAAGCAAGCCTTCAACACAGTGAAGAGGCATTTGGGACTCACAGAGACGAAATGAAAAAGAAAGTCAAACAGTCATTCAATCAAGAGGAAAGGAATGGAAAAAGCCTCAGAAGCAGAATGGAGGAAGCAGAACAAAGAATATCAGACCTGGAAGACAACACAGAACAACTAAAAACCTCAAGTAAAGATTATGAAAAATTTAAAAAAGACACAAAAGTGGAACAACCAGGAACTGTGGGACACTATGAAAAAATCAAACCTCTGCATCATAGGAGTAGAGAAAGGAGAAGAATCCCAAGAGAATGGTATTGATCAGATCTTCAACAGAATAATAGATGAAAATTTCCCCAAACAAAAAAAGACAAATACAAATACAAGAAGCACATAGAACTCCAAACAGACAAGATCAGAAAAGAAACTCTCCATGTCACATCATAGTTAAAATGCCAGACACCCAAAACAAAGACAAAATATTAAAGCCACAAGAGAAAAAGAACAAGTGACTTTTAAGGGGAAACCTATCAGAATTACAACTGACTTCTCAGTGCAAACTATAAAAGCAAGAAGAATGTGGAGCAAAGCATTCCCAGTGTTAAAGGACAATAAATAGATGCCAACCCAGGTTACTATACCCAGCAAAAATGTGGATTATAGATGAAGGAGAGAGAAAAACCTTCTATGACATAAACAAGATGAAAGAATACATGTCTGGAAAACCAACCCTTCAGAGAACACTTGAAGCAATTCAAAGGACAGAAGAAAGGAGCAACCATCCCCAGGCACCTAGAAAGAGAAATCAATAAAAGCATAACTGCAGAAGTAGAAACCTAAACCCAAACTGCAAATGGATAACAAGGCAAAAGGAAGCAACACAAACCTAAGAGTCATAACCTTAAATATTAATGGACTATGTTCGCCAATCAAAAGATGTAGACTGGAGATTGGATTAGGAAACAGAACCCATTGATATGCTGTCTACAAGAAACATATCTTACCTTCAAGGATAGGCACCACCTTAAAGTGAAAGGATGGAAAAAAATATTCCAAGCAAATGGTACCAAAAAGAAAGCAGGTATTGTTATTTTAATATCAGACAAAACAGACTTCAAAGTAAAAAAAATCAGAAGAGACAATGAAGGATTACATTTTCATCAAAGGAACAATTCACCAAGAAGATTTCACAATTATGAATATATATGCCCCAAATTCTGGTGCACCAAACTTTATAAAGAAAATTCTCCCTGACCACAAGTCACACACTAACCCCAGTACACTCATTGTAGGGGACTTCAATACCCCACTGAGCCCTTTGGACAGGTCAACAGGACAAAGAATAAACAGAGAGACTTCTGAACTAAACGATATAATAAACCAAATGGACCTCATAGACCTCTACTGAATATTCCACCTTAATACCAGAGAATACACTTTCTACTCAGCACCCCACAGAACATTCTCCAAAATCCACCACATACTGGGACACAGAAGAAACCTCCACAAATACAAAAAGATTGAAATAATTTCATGCATTCTATCAGACTACAGTGCAATAAAGCTCAACATCAACACCAGGATAAGCCCTACTGCCTACAAGAACACATGGAAACTAAACAACACACTCTTGAATAATGAATGGGTCAAGGAAGAGATAAAGAAAGAAATAAAAACATTCCTGGAACTGAATGACAATGACAATACAACACAACAAAACCTATGGGATATATTAAAAGCAGTCCTAAGAGGGAAGTTTATAGCCCTGCTTTTCCCAACCTGGGTATAAACACCCACTATTAAACACAAACAGACTCATTCAAATATAAATTAACTTATTCACAAACCAAGCCTATATGCAAAAACATTTCTGTACCCAATCCACTTGTAGTATACCAGGCGGCGGGAAGAACAGTGAAATCTGAGTTAGTAAGAGAACTTGATCTTGGCAGAGACTGAGAGTGGGGAGATTCTTACATAAGAGAAATAGTAATGCCAAGACCAAGAGGATTATAGGGGGAGGTAGAGCCAGGGCCTGCAGAGTTCCATTTTTAGTTCAGAAGGTAACTTGGACTGAGCAGTACTGGAGAATGTTAACACACATGTTAATAATACTTGAGTATGAGGAAAGGCTGAATCCTTTGCTCACATTAGTGAATTAAAGCCAAACTCAGTTGATATTTAACTAATTTAAGAAAAAATAATAACTTTACAAGCTGCTCTTCGGTTTGAGAATCATCAAGAACAAATGGTATTCTAAGAATAGGCTGTTCTGCTTGTTCTCACAGTGGTTTCTAAAGTCTATTCAAAAGAGAGAATCAATAAGTATGGTGATAGAAAATTAAAACATAAACGGATACCAAAAAGAACAGGAAAACCTTTGTTCTGACATATACAAGTTTGTAATATAAGATATCATAAAGACAGGTATATATATATATATATATATATATATATAATATAGACACACACACACACACACACAAACACACACACACACAGTGAAAAACTGTCCATTTAGGTTTCATTCAGCCAATACTTGGGAACACTCTGTGCTAAATTGATAAGCAGTAATTATTTTCCCTTTCTTTTAATATACTGTTGCCAATTTTAGTTGGTTGCTTAGAAACATTAAGTAAAACACAGCCAATGTAAGAAGACTAAGGCTGTGGGAAGGGCAGGGAATATATTAAAAAACTGAGAGGATCGGGGGCTGGAGAGATGGCTCAATGGTTAAGAAAGCAACCGCTGGCTCTTGCAGAGGACCTGAGTTTTGAGTCCCAGCACCCACATGATGGCTAGCAATCATCTGTAACTTTGGTTCCTTGGGATCTGATGCTCTCTTCCGGCTTCTTTGGTGCACTTACAGACATGGTGCACTTACACATACAAGCATACACTCATACACAGAAAAAATGAATAAAGGAAATAGTTTTTTAAATTGGTGAGAATCAGCAGACCAACTAAATGATATAGGGTATGAAATTATAAGCCACATTTTGCCAGCACATTTTCATTGGTTGTCTCTGGTTGAATACAGTATATGTGTCTTTTCATAACTGCAGTAACAAAAATGAAGACTGACGAAATCAAATTCTGTATAGCCAGCACCCATCGCAACACCACGTAAGAGTCTCTGTTTAGGTGTATGTTTAGGAGAGGACCCTGGGCCTCACAACTGCATGCGAGGAAGTGCTAATATAAAAAGGGCTGCTGTTGGCAATGCACACTTGCACACTACGGTTCCCTGGGAAGTAAGGGAAAAGCACCAGCCTTGAAAATAAGGGACTGGAGGAGCTACTGCTTGCTTATTTGCTTTTTTCTTCTTTGTTAACCGTAGGCCAGGGGTCACGGAGGTCGTGGGCCTCAGTTGCTGGATATTAAATGAAAGAAAGAGAAAAGGACTTGTGGGCAATCATGTTTAAAGTTCCCAGAAGACGTTGAAGGCCAACATGAGAATGGTACTGAAAGGACAGGCTTACTGGAAGCAGCTCACCTTTTCTTTGCATAATATATTGGTACAATAGAATTGTTTAAATATTTTGCCACAAAATAAAGAACAATTATAACCAATTCAAAAACAAAAATGGAAGAAGTTATAAACCAATGTAAATATTTAAAACCTCTAATTAATGTGATCAATAGGAATTTATAATAGAGAAGGCTTGAATCAGGCACAGCTACTTAAAAATTCTCATCTAAAAGCTCTACAATTTCATAGAGGATCCTGCTCTACAGCATGTTTTAAGAAAAGTTTGGAACGAGTCAATAGCCCTAGCTTCTTTTCCTGGACTACATATTACATTCATAGATATATAGTATTTAAAAAGATGTTCATCAGTTCTTTGATACTCCTTTCATCAAAATGTAGATTCTAGTTGTCATCCCTTTGACTATGGGCCAGTCTTAATGGATTCCTGCTAAGAAAATGTGACACAGTCATGACTTGATTAGAAAAGGCCATGAAAGTTTTGTTTGCCTTTCTCTTTTGGGATATTCAGCCTAGGAGTTCAGAGTTCAGTCACTATGCTGTAGGAAGCTAGGAAGCCACATAAAAAGCAAAATGTCAGTGTTCTAGTCCCAGTCCCATCCAAGATCCAAGACTACAGCCAGCACCAACAATCAGGCATGAGAGTGAGTGAACTAGCCCTAGGGGACTCTAAGTACCCTCCTTTTTCAGGCCACCTCAGATGAGAGTAAGAAAATATCCCCTTCCAAATTACACATCTGTGAATTTAATAAATACCATTTTATCTAAGTTTTAGAGTGGTTATTATAGTGTACAATAGATAATGGAAAACATGACCTTGTATAAATCAGGTCATGTTTCAGAATCTCATATTGTTCATAGTTTAATGAGGGGCTTTGGAATAAATTGGCTCAGGCAGCTGGAGAGATTGCTCATCAGTTAAAAGCACTTGCTTCTCTTTCAGACACTTCAGGTTTGGTTAACACCACCCACACCATCCACACCATCACATGGTGGCTCACAACTTCAGTCACAGGAGAACCCAATACCCTCTTCTGGCCCGGTCAGTACCTGCACACATGTAGTGCATATACACATACATGCCATAAGTAATTACAGCTTATAAAATAACTAAAGGAACCAATGGAAGATTTTCAAGACAAAATAACCAGTTGAGCACAGGCTTTTATTTCCTCTCACAAGTCCATTAAAACTGCAACAAAGGTTCTTTGTTGTTTTAAAGACAAACCTACAAATCTGTAGGTTCACAAAAGAATAGCCCAGAAGGGTGTGACCTCAAAGGCAAAAGGAAGCTAGAAAATGGATACACTATGAAAATTCAATACAGTTGAATGTGTTAATAAAGTAAGATGAAGAGGAAGTTGACATATACTGCAGAATTCTTCGAGAGGCAGAATCCGCACATTGGGGTCTAAGTAGTGAGGATAAGGAAAGCATGAAAGTGAAAACTGAAGAAAAGCTCCAATCTAGATGACTGTCACTGTGTGACATTCGTCCTCCACTCCTCCTCCAGCAAGTCTGCATTTATATTCTTAGGAGAGGTTGTGACAGAGGTACTTGGGACTGGGGAAATGCCAGATACAGATGAGATTGTAAGAACCATATCAAGAAGTAGTAGTAGTACATAAATAATTGTTGAATTCTAAAAATAATCAGTCAATCAAGAAGAATTCCATTGCTGTCCTTCCAAGAAAGGACACTTAATTCTCTTCTACCGCTCTCCAGTCTCAGATTGGAGATTACAAGATATTTCCTAGGGAATGTGACATGCCTCAAAAGAAGTAACAAAGATAATCAGAATTTTCTACTTGGCAGCCTACTCATTACTTTTATAATGAAAGCCTCAAATTCAATTATTTGATTTTCCTACTGCTAATAACAACAGAAAACTAAATATTATAAGACTTTATGATTAAACTTGCAAAACTTCCTGTTTTAAACTTTTGTCTGATTGAAAACTAAACTTCTTTAAACTTAACTGTATGTCTGTTTTCCTCTCGTTCCTTATTTTCTGATTGAAAACTTCCAAGAATGGAAAATAGAAATCAGAACAATAGACAAAACAGATAAATCAAAAACTATGAAGCAAGAAGGGACATTTTAGAAATTTATCAGTAATTTTCTTCTGAGTGATTAAAAACCCTGAAATAAGAGAGCACTGTAAAAAACATTCAGGGTGTGACAAAGAATTATTCACAATTAAAGGCATGCTAACAGAAGTAAAATACTCAATAGAAAGGATCTTATGTGCTGCCTGGCGGGTGGTGCATGCCTATAATTCCAAGACTTGGGAGCTGACAGAGAGGAAGAAGGTGGAGCAATCTGGGGACTAGATAGACTCTGACAATGCTTGCCTAGTATGCTGGAGACCTGAGGTTTTGTCCTCAGGGATGGTGGTAGAATAGGAAAGGGAGGAAGAGGGGAGGAAAGAGAAGATTGATTAAGGATGGTAAAAAAAAAAATTTCAAAATATAGAATAAAAAAGAAAGGAAAAGAGTACTGTAAAAGGAGTCCAAAGTCCGGGGAGTTTTGAAGTAAAGGAGATCTAAAAGGAAGGACAGAAAAAGCGAGGGAGGAAATCCATCAACAGAATATGCAATTTTTTTTTTCTGGAATTTAAAGAATAGAGATAAGAAAACGCTAGTCTACCAAGTTTATAACATAAGGGATTAAAAACGGACTCAAAGTATGGGACATTACCCTTCAGAGAATTGCAGACAGAGACAAAGGCAGAAATACAGAGACAATTGTCTTATAAAAAGGACCAGAAACCAGTGGCCTAAAATGAGAGCTTCACTCTACAAAGACTGGAACACAGTGTGCTGAGAATTAGTAACTTTTGACACATCATCTCCAAGGTCTTGCCTGCCTTTTTACTCTCCTTTTAAAATTGAAGATACAAGGAACAGGTGAACCTGGCTCAAATGCTTACTAATTCTCAGGTTGACCTTTCAGTGAGCTGATGAAGTTCCTGCACTCTTCTTCTTGTTATCTGAATCAGCTAAGGATACCCAGTTCACTTCATAGCTTTTATGTATACTATTCTATGCAGCTGGAAAGGCCAGCTGGATATGATACATTATCTGCTGGATACGATACATTAATCAAATTACAGCTCTGCCAGGTGTTCCAGCAGATATTCTTTGTGTCACAGGATTCATTCACAGAGAGGTAACTATGAAAAGGGAAATAGTAGCTACTTCTCGGTAGAAGGGTGAGGCAATGGAATTGGGTGGGCTCAATAGGGTTTTACGTGTATTTTCTTTTCTTGATTGAGTGCTAAGTTTTTGTTGAGTTTATTTAATCATTATTAAACACAGAGAAATGTAATTTTATTCACTCAAATATGGGAATTTAAGAAAACAGGCTATTAGTTGCTCATGAGGTATCACAGAGTAATAGGAATCTTGCTCTATCATAATCCCTTTTCCTATTACTCTGCACAAAGATATATGTAAGAGATTAACATACACACACACTAATAGTACACACTGGGTATATCTATATCTATATAACTAATATTTACTGAACTTTTATAAGACATGGAATTAAATACTTTTAAAGCTTTTCCTTTTGGGCTGGAGAGATGGCCCCTAGCGGTTAAGAGCGGCAGACTGCTCTTGGCAGAGGACCCCCCCCCGGCGGGTTCGATGCCCAGCACCCACATGGTGGATGAAAATCATCTGTAGCTCCAAGTGGCAGGAGAAAACTCCAAGTATTCCAGGGGAATCCATTACAACCTAACGTACCCTAAACCTACACCCTCTTCTGACCCATTACCCTCTTTAACTCTTCCAGTTCCAGGGGAATCCCATTATAGTATCCCTCGTTCGGACCCCCCGCCACCCCCCCTCCTCGGCACTCGTCGGTCAAACTCTCTGCACTACACAAGTGCAAAAACCTACATGCAGACAGTAATTCATACACATAAATAATAAATAAATAAAAAATTAAAAAATGCTTTCTTTTCACTATCCTTATAACTGAATAGGTTAGCTTCTTTATTATCATCCCATTTTACAGACAGAAAAGTAAATACAATGAGATTAAATAATGTCTGGGATGGCATTTTGTATGTTACAGAGTCAGAATTCAAGTACAGTCTGAGAACCTACATAAATTATATTAGTATATACTGAACAATGCCAAATTCTCTGTCATGAGTAAAAGCAAGCAACAGAATTGAAACGCACTTGGGAGTCTACATGGGAAGTAGGAGCTAAGAAATTACAAAATTTGTCCAAAAAATTTGTCCAAAAAAACCATAAGAAAAAATATACTTTCCAAGGATCAAGCAAAATCAATCTACTGGCAAATTACATAACCTTATATATTACTTAAATTATAAAACTTGGTGCAGAAGATATTTCACATTTCACCCCTTGCTACTTCATTCTATGAGTAGTAAACAAAGGCCTGTAAGGGCTAGATGGTTACTTAAGATGAGATGGTCCTGATAGCTACAGGCTGTCTTTTTGACAATGTGAACACCAGGTAAGTAATAAAGGAATAAAAATCTGAAGGGTCCCTCCATCAGTTCAGTTCTTTGCCACTTCTGAAAACTTCAATATTGGCATGAAGCAAAACCAGGGAAAGACCAGAGTGGATTAGTCATAACAGGTGGTGTTTGCATCAACTGTCTATAAGAGTAACTTTCTGAACAATTTAGCAAAAATAAAATGAAGTGGGAGAAAGGAAGAAGGGGGAAAAAACACCCTCTGAGTCATAGGATTTTAGCCATCAGAGCCAAATAAAGCAATACATTCACTGGATTTTTGAAATGGACTTGAACCCAGGTCCGTTAAAAGCACCAGGTGCTCTTAACCTCTGAGGCATCTCTTCAGCCCCTCTAGGAGCATCATATACCTGTTTTTGCAGATGAACAAAATGACACATGTACAAAGTCATTCATTGTGGTTTGTTCCTACTTAAAAAAATGGTGCAGCTTATGAGGGCATGATACTCCACCAGCTGGAAACAACAGCTGGGTGCCTGTTGCCTCTAGGGACAGGGTGCTACAGATTGGGTTGCTTCGGGTGGATAGTGAAGGACAGGTGTGGGCCGGCATGTAAGCAGGCAGATGGCCCTGAGTACTGGATAATTTGGCCTGTTATGCATAGAGACCGGTTGCTTTGGCCAGACCAGCTGAAGCACAGGGTACCAGCTCAGTGGGCTAAGCTAGCAACTCGCCCATTCCCCCAACCCCCAACCCACACACAACTGGAATTGTGGAGAGAATGTCCAGGTGGGACTATGGTACAATAAGCCCCACAGCCAACTTAGAGGAACTGGCTGGCAGAAGGAGCACAGTGCTCAGAGGGTATCATCAGTGTTGTTACCTACCCAGTTTTTTGAGAACTGCAGAACAAAAGGGAAGAGTGAGCTATATCTACCAATATATAACCAAATTGAAAGCCCTGAAACCTATCCAAGTCATGCTCCATAAGCAAGGAGAAAATGAAGGCATCTGAAGGAATCAAAGAAACCAGTACTATTCACAAGTGAGAAGATATTTGTGATTGGCATCAGAATACAAACAAAAAAACACACATGCCAAAACCACAATTGAAAAAGAACAACACAGGAAAAGTGCAGAATAAGTCCACACTAAACTCGACCAACACTACAGAAGATTCCTACAATGAGATCTCCCTAGAGGTAACCCATGACACAAATCTTAGATATCAATCGGAAAAAGTATGTTCAAATAAATCATAGAGAACTAAGGGGAGGCATGAAAAACTCAGAAAGGACTTGAGGGAGAGAAATGGACATATTTGGAAGAACTAAAAGAGAAAATGACAACCCGGAAAGAACTAAAGGGAGATAATGACAAACTTTAAGGAAGTGGAAAACACTGAAAAGATCCCCATGCTGAAATGAAAAGGAAACAACCAATGAAGGAGCTACAAGAAGAGATTGGAGAAGCTCCAAAAGAAGCAGAAATACTAACAATCACAGGATGAAATGAAAAGGAAAGGGGTGATGCATATTGGAAACAACAACAACAACAGAAAGGACTGCATCAAAGAACTGACTGAAACAGTGAACTTCTGCTCAAAACAGTCAACTTCCACATGGAGAATATTGAGAAAGACTGAGAAAGAGATGAAAAGCATGTTTGGCAGAATGCATGAGCTCTGGTGGTGTGAGGGGATGGGGGGGACACGGGTCTAGATTTGATAAAAAAAATATAAATTAAAAAAAAGAAATGCACAAAAATTCAATAAAATACATTATAAAAAGACAGGAAGACTAAGAATATCTAGCAACTGTAGCATGAACTAGTGCATTATTATAATGTTATTACATCCACAAATATTGTGTGTATTCTGAGAATGACGGGTCAGTTTAACTACCAAATATCAATTGATAAAACTGATAAACAGATTTTAAAAGTGAAAATAAATAACTTTTGGAACTGGGTGCACCTCTGTGTTTTATTGTTTCTACCTAGAATTCAAACACATGGACATTTGCTTTTGAGATTTCTAGAACCGGTATCCTCTCTACTTTCATTCAGGTATTCTCTTTCTTTAATCTCTACTCTCCCCATGTTATCAAATATGATTGATTGTAAGCTCACTATAGGGCACTTTGGGCTAGGAGGGGGCATTAGTCAGCTCTGAGAATTCTCAGGCTCTCACTGGTTCCCTTCGATTGTATCATGGGACCTTTACTTTCACCCGCTCTTTACAGAATCCTTTCACAGTTTCATCCTCTGTTCTAAAAATCAGCCCTCAGATTCCTAATGACCTGTTGCTTATTCTGAAACTCTTTTGTTCCATGGTCCACTAGAAGGTCTTGGTCCACTAGATGGTCTTGGTGCTTTCTCCTGACTTACATTTCTCCATGGAGAACTTACATTTTTGATAATTTGTCCTGTTTTACTTTAGGGCCTTATATGGACAGTCTCTGAGTTTATTTTACTATAAGTTACATCCAGGCTTTTAAATGCTGACATATAGTTATTCCATATATTTTTATGTGGTGATTTAGGAAGCTGTTTCTGCTACTACAATCACAGAATGGCATTTGCCCTTTCATTGTTATTTCAGAAAACATAGAAGCATTTAATAATTGCATTAGCTAATTTTATCTACTTTCCCTTTAAGTACATGGTATTTCTATGATTAGTAAGTTTTCACTCTAAATCTCTCCTAATGTGTTTTTCTTTACAAGTATCTAAGAAACACTAAGCACTCCATCCAGCAAGTAGGAAATAATCATCAGATCATCTAATGCCATCAGTGGACTCCTCTACTGATGAGTTACTAGTGGAATGGGCTGTCAGGAGGTAGGGCCTAACAGGAGCAGGTATGGTCCTGGAGTGTGACTTGGAAGGGTATATCTATTCTCAGGCTCTCTCATTGTCTTTCTTTCTCCTGCCTATCCCCAAAGAGGTGAGCAGTTCTACCCCCACACTGTTTACAGCAATGAGCTAAGTGACAACACATGAAACCAGGACCCAAATTAAACCTTTCCCCTTTCAAGTTGATTTTCTCAAGTACTCAGGTATATTGTAAAATAAATGCTTTATTAGAAGAAAGTAGAGTGGTCAATTTTTTCATACTCAACAGTGTGTAGCTTTCAAGCTTTCTGGCAAGCTTGAAACAAAGATTACTGAGCCCTCCTCAGAGTCTGTAGTTAAGCAGGTCTGGCTGTGACATAGAATGTGATTTCTATCATGCTCAGATGCTGCTGATGCTGCTGGTCTGAGGACTGCACTGAGATGCACTATGCAGTGGTCTGGGGACTGCACTGAGATGCACTATGCAGTGGTCTGGGGACTGCACTGAGATGCACTATGCAGTGGTCTGGGGACTGCACTGAGATGCACTATGCAGTGGTCTGGGGACTGCACTGAGATGCACTATGCAGTGGTCTGGGGACTGCACTGAGATGCACTATGCAGTGGTCTGGGGACTGCACTGAGATGCACTATGCAGTGGTCTGGGGACTGCACTGAGATGCACTATGCAGTGGTCTGGGGACTGCACTGAGATGCACTATGCAGTGGTCTGGGGACTGCACTGAGATGCACTATGCAGTAGTCTGGTTACTGCACTGAGATGCACTATGCAGTAGTCTGGTTACTGCACTGAGATGCACTATGCAGTAGTTTTAGATGAGATAATAGTGATGTTCACAAATATAGATTTTTATAAATTCAATTTCATAATTATTTTATACTTGCTACTAAGTATAGAATTATTCACAATCTAGCAATTTATACTGTAAACAGAATTTGATAAGGTTTCAAAGTATTAGCGAGTAAAATGAATTATCTCCACAAATGATTTCATATGGATTGTTTAGAAATTTTTATTAATGGAATGAAAGTGGCATTTTATCAGAAAAGAAAGAAATGATAGTCATTTCCTCTCTCCAACCCCAATCTTGTCACATTATCTTTGGTGGCTCCTCCAGTTTTCCTCACTCTTCACTAGGCTTACCCTTTCCTATCCTTTCCCACACACTTTTCCCAACCTGGGTATAAACACCCACTATTAAACACAAACAGACTCATTCAAATATAAATTAACTTATTCACAAACCAAGCCTATATGCACATTTCTGTACCCACTCACTTTTATTAATACCATGCTGAGGTAGAAGAACAGTGAAATCTGAGTTAGTAAGAGAACTTGATCTTGGCAGAGACTGAGAGTGGGGAGATTCTTACATAAGAGAAATAGTAATGCCAAGACCAAGAGGATTATAGGGGGAGGTAGAGCCAGGGCCTGCAGAGTTCCATTTTTAGTTCAGAAGGTAACTTGGACTGAGCAGTACTGGAGAATGTTAACACACATGTTAATAATACTTGAGTATGAGGAAAGGCTGAATCCTTTGCTCACATTAGTGAATTAAAGCCAAACTACAGGGTGTGACATTCAACTATTAAGAAAAATAATAACTTACAGCTGCTCTTCTGTCTTTGAATATCATCAAGACATGGTTTCTAGAGATAGGCTTTCTGCTTGTTCTCACAGATGGTTTACTAAAGTCTAATTCAAAAGAGATAATCAATAATTATGGTGATAGAAATTAAACCTGAAACTGATACCATAAACAGAACAGGAAAACCTTTGTTCTGACATATACAAGTTTGTAATATAAGATATCATAATACAGTTATATATATATATATATATATATATATATACACACACACACACACACACACACACACCAGTGAAAAACTGTCATTTAGGTTTCATTCAGCCAATACTTGGGAACACTCTGTGCTAAATTGATAAGCAGTAATTATTTTCCCTTTCTTTTAATATACTGTTGCCAATTTTAGTTGGTTGCTTAGAAACATTAAGTAAAACACAGCCAATGTAAGAAGACTAAGGCTGTGGGAAGGGCAGGGAATATATTAAAAAACTGAGAGGATCTGGGGCTGGAGAGATGGCTCAATGGTTAAGAGCACCAGCTGCTCTTGCAGAGGACCTGAGTTTGAGTCCCAGCACCCACATGGAGGCTAACAACCATTTTAAGGGATCCACTGTCCTTTTCTGACCTCTGCATGCATTGCATGACATGGGTGCACTTACACATACAAGCAATACACTCATACACATAAAAAATAATAAATGAAATAGTTTTTAAATTGTGAGAATCATCATACAACTATGTATAAGGGTATGAAATTATAAGCCACATTTTGCCAGCACATTTTCATTGGTTGTCTCTGGTTGAATACAGTATATGTGTCTTTTCATAACTGCAGTAACAAAAATGAAGACTGACGAAATCAAATTCTGTATAGCCAGCACCCATCGCAACACCACGTAAGAGTCTCTGTTTAGGTGTATGTTTAGGAGAGGACCCTGGGCCTCACAACTGCATGCGAGGAAGTGCTAATATAAAAAGGGCTGCTGTTGGCAATGCACACTTGCACACTACGGTTCCCTGGGAAGTAAGGGAAAAGCACCAGCCTTGAAAATAAGGGACTGGAGGATCTACTGCTTGCTTATTTTCTTTGTTAACCTTAGGCAGTCACTGAAGGTCTTTGGGCCTCAGTGCTGATATTAAATGAGAGAAAGGACTTTGGTCAATCATTCTTAAAGTTCCAGAGAACTTTGAAGGCCAACATGAGAATGGTACTGAAAGGACAGGCTTACTGGAAGCAGCTCACCTTTTCTTTGCATAATATATTGGTACAATAGAATTGTTTAAATATTTTGCCACAAAATAAAGAACAATTATAACCATTCAAAAACAAAATGGATAGAAGTTATAAACCAATCAAAATATTTAAAACCTCTATTAATGTGATCAATAGGATTTATAATAGAGAAGCTGAAGCAGCACAGCTACTTAAAATTCTCATCTTAAAAGCCCAATTTCATTATAGGATCCTGCTCTACAGCATGTTTTAAGAAAAGTTTGGAACGAGTCAATAGCCCTAGCTTCTTTTCCTGGACTACATATTACATTCATAGATATAGTAGTTTAAAAGATGTTCATCAGTTCTTTGATACTCCTTTCATCAAAATGTAGATTCTAGTTGTCATCCCTTTGACTATGAGCCAGTCTTAATGGATTCCTGCTAAGAAAATGTGACACAGTCATGACTTGATTAGAAAAGGCCATGAAAGTTTTGTTTGCCTTTCTCTTTTGGGATATTCAACCTAGGAGTTCAGAGTTCAGTCACTATGCTGTAGGAAGCTAGGAAGCCACATAAAAAGCAAAATGTCAGTGTTCTAGTCCCAGTCCCATCCAAGATCCAAGACTACAGCCAGCACCAACAATCAGGCATGAGAGTGAGTGAACTAGCCCTAGGGGACTCTAGTACCCTCCTTTTTCAGGCCACCTCAGATGAGAGTAAGAAAATATCCCCTTCCAAATTACACATCTGTGAATTTAATAAATACCATTTTATCTAAGTTTTAGAGTGGTTATTATAGTGTACAATAGATAATGGAAAACATGACCTTGTATAAATCAGGTCATGTTTCAGAATCTCATATTGTTCATAGTTTAAATGAAGGGGGCTGGATAAATGGCTCAGCTGGAGAAATGGCTCATCAGTTAAGAGCACTTGCTGCTCTTGCAGACAACTCAGGTTTGGTTAACACCACCCACACCATCCACACCATCCACATGGTGGCTCACAACTTCAGTCCCAGGAGACCCAATACCCTCTTCTGGCCCTGTCAGTACCTGCACACATGTAGTGCATATACACATACATGCACATAAAGTAATACATCTTTAAAATAACTAAAGGAACCAATGGAAGATTTTCAAGACAAAATAACCAGTTGAGCACAGGCTTTTATTTCCTCTCACAAGTCCATTAAAACTGCAACAAAGGTTCTTTGTTGTTTTAAAGACAAACCTACAAATCTGTAGGTTCACAAAAGAATAGCCCAGAAGGGTGTGACCTCAAAGGCAAAAGGAAGCTAGAAAATGGATACACTATGAAAATTCAATACAGTTGAATGTGTTAATAAAGTAAGATGAAGAGGAAGTTGACATATACTGCAGAATTCTTCGAGAGGCAGAATCCGCACATTGGGGTCTAAGTAGTGAGGATAAGGAAAGCATGAAAGTGAAAACTGAAGAAAAGCTCCAATCTAGATGACTGTCACTGTGTGACATTCGTCCTCCACTCCTCCTCCAGCAAGTCTGCATTTATATTCTTAGGAGAGGTTGTGACAGAGGTACTTGGGACTGGGGAAATGCCAGATACAGATGAGATTGTAAGAACCATATCAAGAAGTAGTAGTAGTACATAAATAATTGTTGAATTCTAAAAATAATCAGTCAATCAAGAAGAATTCCATTGCTGTCCTTCCAAGAAAGGACACTTAATTCTCTTCTACCGCTCTCCAGTCTCAGATTGGAGATTACAAGATATTTCCTAGGGAATGTGACATGCCTCAAAAGAAGTAACAAAGATAATCAGAATTTTCTACTTGGCAGCCTACTCATTACTTTATAATGAAGCCTCAAATTACAATTATTTGATTTCCTACTGCTAATAACAAGCAGAAAACTAAATATTATAAACTTCTGATTGAAAACTTCCAATATGGAAAATAGAAATCAGAACAATAGACAAAACAGATAAATCAAAAACTATGAAGCAAGAAGGGACATTTTAGAAATTTATCAGTAATTTTCTTCTGAGTGATTAAAAACCCTGAAATAAGAGAGCACTGTAAAAAACATTCAGGTTGTGACAAAGAATTATTCACAATTAAAGGCATGCTAACAGAAGTAAAATACTCAATAGAAAGGATCTTATGTGCTGCTGGGCATGGTGGTGCATGCCTATAATTCCAGCCACTTGGGAAGCTGAAGGAGGAGGAAGAAGGTGGAGCCAGTCTGGGTGACTTAGATAGACTCTGACAATGCTTGCCTAGTATGCTGGAGACCTGAGGTTTTGTCCTCAGGGATGGTGGTAGAAGAGGAAAGGGAGGAAGAGGGGAGGAAAGAAAGATTTTGAGAAAAAAATTTCAAAATATAGAATAAAAAAGAAAAGGAAAAGAGTACTGTAAAAAGGAGTCCAGAAGTCTGGAGTTTGAATTAAAGGAGATCTAGAAAGAAATGACAGAAAAAGCAGAGGGAGGAAATCATCAACAGAATAATTCAATTTTTTTTTTCTGGAATTTAAAGATAAGAACCGCTAGTCTACCAAGTTTATAACATAAGGGATTAAAAACGGACTCAAAGTATGGGACATTACCCTTCAGAGAATTGCAGACAGAGACAAAGGCAGAAATACAGAGACAATTGTCTTATAAAAAGGACCAGAAACCAGTGGCCTAAAATGAGAGCTTCACTCTACAAAGACTGGAACACAGTGTGCTGAGAATTAGTAACTTTTGACACATCATCTCCAAGGTCTTGCCTGCCTTTTTACTCTCCTTTTAAAATTGAAGATACAAGGAACAGGTGAACCTGGCTCAAATGCTTACTAATTCTCAGGTTGACCTTTCAGTGAGCTGATGAAGTTCCTGCACTCTTCTTCTTGTTATCTGAATCAGCTAAGGATACCCAGTTCACTTCATAGCTTTTATGTATACTATTCTATGCAGCTGGAAAGGCCAGCTGGATATGATACATTATCTGCTGGATACGATACATTAATCAAATTACAGCTCTGCCAGGTGTTCCAGCAGATATTCTTTGTGTCACAGGATTCATTCACAGAGAGGTAACTATGAAAAGGGAAATAGTAGCTACTTCTCGGTAGAAGGGTGAGGCAATGGAATTGGGTGGGCTCAATAGGCTTTTAACGTGTAGTGTTCTTTTCTTGATTTGAGTGCTAAGTTTGTGAGTTTCAGTTTAATCATTATTAAAACACAGAGAAATGTTTATTACACTCAAATATGTGAATTTAGAAAAACAGTGCTATTAGTTGCTCATGAGGTATCACAGAGTAATAGGAATCTTGCTCTATCATAATCCCTTTTCCTATTACTCTGCACCATATATATGTATAGATATACATACACACACACATATATATACACATCTGTGTATATCTATATCTATATAACTAATATTTACTGAACTTTTATAAGACATGGAATTAAATACTTTTAAAATGCTTTCTTTTGGGCCGGAGAGATGGCCTAGCGGTTAAGAGCGCCGACTGCTCTTGCAGAGGACCCGGGTTCGATGCCCAGCACCCACATGGTGGATGAAAATCATCTGTAGCTCCAATTGCAGGAGAACTCCAGTTCCAGGGGAATCCATTACCCTCTTCTGACCTCCTCGGCACTGCACGACATGAGTGCACAAACCTACATGCAGACAGTACATTCATACACATAAATAATAAATAAATAAAAAATTAAAAAAATGCTTTCTTTTCACTATCCTTATAACTGAATAGGTTAGCTTCTTTATTATCATCCCATTTTACAGACAGAAAAGTAAATACAATGAGATTAAATAATGTCTGGGATGGCATTTTGTATGTTACAGAGTCAGAATTCAAGTACAGTCTGAGAACCTACATAAATTATATTAGTATATACTGAACAATGCCAAATTCTCTGTCATGAGTAAAAGCAAGCAGCAGAATTGAAACGCACTTGGGAGTCTACATGGGAAGTAGGAGCTAAGAAATTACAAAATTTGTCCAAAAAATTTGTCCAAAAAAACCATAAGAAAAAAATATACTTTCCAAGGATCAAGCAAAATCAATCTACTGGCAAATTACATAACCTTATATATTACTTAAATTATAAAACTTGGTGCAGAAGATATTTCACATTTCACCCCTTGCTACTTCATTCTATGAGTAGTAAACAAAGGCCTGTAAGGGCTAGATGGTTACTTAAGATGAGATGGTGCTGATAGCTACAGGCTGTCTTTTTGACAATGTGAACACCAGGTAAGTAATAAAGGAATAAAAATCTGAAGGGTCCCTCCATCAGTTCAGTTCTTTGCCACTTCTGAAAACTTCAATATTGGCATGAAGCAAAACCAGGGAAAGACCAGAGTGGATTAGTCATAACAGGTGGTGTTTGCATCAACTGTCTATAAGAGTACTTTTCTGAACATTTAGCAAAAAATAAAATTGAAAGTGGGAGAAAGGAAGAAGGGGGAAAAAACACCCTCTGAGTCATAGGATTTTAGCCATCAGAGCCAAATAAAGCAATACATTCACTGGATTTTTGAAATGGACTTGAACCCAGGTCCTCTGTAAGAGCAACCAGTGCTCTTAACCTCTGAGGCATCTCTTCAGCCCCTCTAGGAGCATCATATACCTGTTTTTGCAGATGAACAAAATGACACATGTACAAAGTCATTCATTGTGGTTTGTTCCTACTTTAAAAAAAATGGTGCAGCTATGAGGGCAACGATACTCAGCCAGCTGGAACACAGCTGGGCCTGTTGCCTCTAGGGGACATGGGTGCATACAGATTGGTTGCTTCGGGTGGATGAGCTGAAGGACAGGGTGTGGGCCAGGCATGTAAGCCAGGCAGATTGCCTGAGTACTGGATTATTGGCCTGTTATGCATAGAGACCGGTTGCTTTGGCCAGACCAGCTGAAGCACAGGGTACCAGCTCAGTGGGCTAAGCTAGCAACTCGCCCATTCCCCAACCCCCACCCCACACAACAACTGGAATTGTGAGCGAGTGCCCAGGTGGAACTATGGTACAATAATCCCCACAGCCAACCTCGATGAACTGGCTGGCAGGAAGGAGCACAGTGCTCAGAGGGTATCATCTGGGTTGTTACCTACACAGTTTTTGGAGAACCTGCAGAACAGAAAGGGAAGAGTGAGCTATACCTTCCAATATATAACCAAAATTGAAAGCCTGAAACCTAGTCAAGTCAATGCTCCATAAGCAAGGAGAAAATGAAGGCATCTGAAGGAATCAAGGAAACCAGTACTTCAACACAGTAAGAAACATTTGTGATTCGCATCAGAATACAAACAAAAAAACACACATGCCAAAACCACAATGAAAGAACAACACAGGAAAAGTGCAGAATAAGTCCACACTAAACTCTACCAACACTACAGAAGATTCCTACAATGAGATCTCCCTAGAGGTAACCCAGGACACAGATCTTAGATGATCAATCGTAAAAATATTCAAATAAATCATAGAGAACTAAGGGGAGAGCATGAAAAACTCAGAAAGGACTTAGAGGGAGAGAATGACATACTTTGGAAAGAACTAAAAGGAGAAAATGACAAACTCCGGAAAGAACTAGAGGGAGAGAATGACAAACTCTGGAAGGAAGTGGAAACCCTGAAAAGATCCCATGCTGAAATGAAAAAGGAAACCAACCAATGAAGGAGCTACAAGAAGAGATTGAGAAGCTCCAAAGAAGCAGAAATACTAAACAAATCACAGGATGAAATGAAAAGGAAATCAAACACTCATCCAATCAAGAGGAAAGGACGAGAAAAAGCCTCAGAAGCAGAATGAAGGAAGCAGAAAAAAGAATATCAGGACTGGAAGATAAAACAGAACAACTAAAAAGCTCAAGCAAAGACTATGAAAACTTTTAAAATACACAAGAGTGGAACAACCAAGAAATGTGGGACACTATGAAAAGATCAAATCTCTGCATCATAGGGATAGAGAAAGGAGAAGAATCCCAAGAGAATGGTATTGATCAGATATTCAACAGGGTAATAGACGAAAATTTTCCCAATCTAAAAAAGATAAACCCATACAAATACAAGAAGCACACAGAGCACCAAATAGAAAAGATCAGAAAAGACACCATATCATAGTTAAAACACTAGACACCCCAAATAAAGACAAAATTCTGAAAGCCACAAGAGGAAAAACAAGTTACATATAAGGGGAAACCCATAAGAATTACAACTGATTTTTCAGTACAAACTATGAAAACAAGAAGAATGTGGACCAAAGCATTCCCAGTGCTAAACGACTATAGATGCCAACCCAGGTTACTATACCTAGCAAAAATGTTGATTCTAGTTGAAAGAGAAAGAAAAAAATCTTGCATGACATAAACAAGATGATAGAATATATGTCTGGAAAACCAACCCTTCAGAGAATACTTGAAACAATTCAAAGGACTGAGGAGAGGAGCAACTATCCCCAGACACCTAGAAAGAGAAATTAATAAAAGCATAACTGCAGAAGTAGAAACCTAGACCAAAAATGTAAATGGATAATAAGGTGAAAGGAAGCAAGATGCACCTCTCAATTATAACCTTAAATATTAATGGACTAAACTCCCCAATCAAAAGACATAGACTGGGAGAATAGATTAGGAAATAGAATCCATCTATATGTTCTCTACAAGAAATCCATCTTACCCTCAAGGATAGGCACAAATTAAAGTGAAAAAATGGAAAAAATACTACAAGCAAATGGTACCAAAAAGCAAGCAGGAGTTGCTATTTTAATATCAGACAAACTAGACTTCAATGTAAAAGTAATCAGAAGAGACAAAGAGGGCCATTACATCCTTATCAAAGGGAAAATTAACCATGAAGACTTCACAATCATGAATATATATCAAACTCTGGTGCACCGAACTTTATAAACACTATTCTACAGGAACTCAATGCACAGATTAACCCCAACACATTCATAGTAGGGAACTTCAATACCCCACGGAGCCCTCTGGACAGGTCAACCGGACAAAGAATAAACAGAGAGACATCTGAACTGAACAATACAATACACCAAATGGACCTCAAAGACATCTACCAAATATTCCACCCAAGAACCAGAGAATACACTTTCTACTCAGTACCTCACAGAACATTCTTCAAAATCGACCATATACTTAGACATAGAAAAAAACCTCAACAAATACAAAAAGACTGAAAATAATTTCATGCATTCTTTTAGACCACAGTGCAATAAAGCTCAATATCAATGCCAGGATAAGCCCTACTATCTAAAAGAACACATGGAGACTAAACAACATACTCTTGAATAAATGAATGGGTCAAGGAAGAAATAAAGAAATAAAAGCATTCCTGGAACTAAACAAAAATGACAGTACAACACAACAAAACCTATGGGATACTTTAAAAGCAGTCCTAAGAGGGAAGTTTATAGCCCTGGGTGCCTATATTAAAAAAAACACAGCACAAATAAACGATCTAACACTGCAACTAAAAACACTTGAGAGACAACAACAAATGAACTCTAAATGCAACAGGCAGAAACATAAAAAATCAGAGTAGAAATCAATGAAATAGATAAAAAGAAAACAATACAAAAAATTAACAAATCCAAAAGTTGGTTCTTTGAAAAGATTAAAAAAGATAGACATACCTCTATCCCAGTGAACCAAGAGAAAGAGCAACACCAAATTAATAGTATACAGGATGAAAGAGGAAATATCACAACAAACAACAAAAAAGATTGAGACAATCATATGGGAATACTTCAAAAACCTATATACTACTAAATTTGAAAACCCAAGAGAAATGGATGAATATCTGAAATCCTGGGAATCACCAAAGCTTAACCAAGAAGAGACTGACAGCTTAAACAGACCCATAATATATGAAGAGATTGAAAATGTAATAAGAATCTCCCAACTAAAAAGAGCCCAGTCCCTCAAGGTTTCAAGGCAGAATTCTATAAAACATTTAAAGAGGACTTAACAACCATTATTACTCAAACTGTTCAGAAGGATACAAGAGGGAAATCTCCCAAATTCCTTCAAGGAAGCCAGCATCACTCTAATACCAAAACCAGACAAAGACACAACCAAAAACGAAAACTATAGACCCATGTCATTAATGAATACCAAAACCTGGCAAAAATACAAGCAAAAAAGAGAACTAGAGACCCATCACATTAATGAACACAGACACAAAAATTTTCAACAAAATACTTGCAAATTGCATACAGATGCACATCAAAAAGATCATCCATAATGATCAAGTTGGATTCATACCAGGGACGCAGGGATGGTTCAACATATGAAAATCAATAAATATCATCAAACACATAAATGGACTGAAAGACAAAAATCACACAATCATCTCAATTAATGCAGAAAAAGCCATTGACAAGATCCAGCATCCCTTCACGGTTAAAGTTCTAAGAGGGAATTGGACTAAAGGGAACATTCTTAAATATAATCAAAGCCATATACACCAAACCCACAGCCAACATCATCCTAAATGGAGAAAAGTTAGTAGCATTCCCCTTAAAGGTAGGAACTTGGCAAGGCTGCCCCCTGTCACCACTCCTCTTCAATATAGTGCTTGAAACACTTGCTAGGGTAATAAGGCAAGAAAAGGAAATGAAAGGAGTACTAATTGGAAAAAAGGAAGTCAAGCTATCCCTTTTTGTTGATATGATAGTTTACCTCAGGGATGCAAAAATTCCACCAGAAAACTAGAAACAATTAGGAGTTTCAGTAAAGTGGCAGGATACAAAATTAACCTAGAAAAATCAGTAGCCTTTCTCTATATCAACAACAAGCAACTGAAGAAGGAATAAAAGGAAACCTTCCCACTCACAATAGCCTCAAAAACAATAAAATACCTAGGAACAAACCTAACCAAAGACACCAAAGATCTCTACAACAAAAATTTTAAACCCCTGAAGGAGGAGACTGAAGAAGACATCAGAAGATGGAAAGACCTCCCATGCTCATGGATTGGAAAAATTAATATAGTAAAAATGTCCATTCTACC
>VZQC01015225.1:423376-489972 GCA_009823505.1 Rhizomys pruinosus | reverse complement strand
ACTTTCTAAATCAGACAGCAGCATGCCCAGGAAATAAGGTCGACAACTGACAAATGGGTCCTCATTAAACTCAAAAGGTTCTGAACAGAGAAAGAAACAATCAAGGAAGTGAAGAGAAAACACACAGAGTGGGAGGAAAGCTTCACTGCTGATATATCATACACAGCATTAACTTCCAGAATATGTAAACTACTCAAAAAACAAAGAAGTAAGAAAACAACTGACTCACTTAAAAGATGGAGTAGCCAGGCAGGTGTGGTGGCGCACCTTTAATCCTAGCACTTGGAAGGCAGAGGCAGGTGGATCTTTGTGAGTTCAAGGCCAGCCTGGGGCTACAGGGAGACCTTGTCTCGAAAAGACAAAAATAAATAAATAAACAAATAAGCAAATAAGTAAATAAATAATAAAAAGGTGAACAGAGACTTCAAAAGTGAGGAAATAGAGATGGCTGAGAAACATCTTAAAAAGTGTTCAACATTGCTAATAATTAAGGAAATGCAAATTAAAACCACTTTAAGATATCATCTCACTCCAATAAGACTGGCTAGGATCAAGAAAACAAATGATATCAAATGCTGGAGAAGTTGTGGGGAAAGGGGAACACTCATCTACTGCTGGTGGAAATGTAAACTCTTACAACCACTATGAAAAAAGGGTCAAAATGAGCTTACCACCTGGCCCAGCCATACCACTCCTGGGAATATACCAAGACTCATCCTACAGCAGAGATACATACACAGCCATGTTTATTGCAGCTTTCTTCACAACAGTGAAGAGTTGGAACCACCCAAATGCCCCTCAACCAATGACTGGATAAAGAAAATGTGATACATCTACACAATGGAGATTTATGCAGCAATAAAGAAAGATGAAGTCAGGAAATTTGCAGACAAATGGATGGAACTAGAAGATATTATGTTAAGTGAAGTAACACAGTCCCAGAAAAACAAATGATGAATGGTATCCCTCATTTGTGGATGCTAGCAACAAGTACCTAGTTTTAAGGCAAACTGAGCAATGTTAATGTTATATTCCTCGTGATTTGAAACCAAATGTGCTCTTATATTGTGAATCCCTAAACAGGTTCTAGAATTAACCTACCATTTATTTTCAGACTTTGGAATTTTGGTATATGTGTGGAGGGTATGTATACATATTTTATAGTAATATAAAATCAAAATGGAAAATGCGAATCATGAAATATGATATGGAAATAACATACTTTTTTTCAGACTACATAATTTCAGTATACATGTAACATATATGCATACATTGAAGCAATACAAGTTGGAGGGAACAACAACAAAAGATCTGGAACAAAACAAAAACAAAACAAAATAAAACAAAACAAAAAAAACCCCGAGTGAAACAGTGACATTCTCCCCAAAACAATAATCTTCTGCTTTGGAAAAACTCTGGAAAGACTCAGAAAAAGATGCAACATATGTATGAACTTGGGTGAGGTGGGGGGCATGGAAAGGGAAATGAGTCTAAACTGGATTGAGAAATGATGTATGATGTAAGAAAAAGTTTAATAAAAATAAAAAATATATTAACATCAAAAAAGAGTAAATATTGAGCTGGGATGTAGCTCAATGGAAAAATCCATGATTACTGAATGAAACCCCAGCACTAAAATGAATGGAAAAAAAATTAGTTTGTCAGGACATTGTGTCTAACCACTGCATTTATTTTATGGGAGTGCTTCTTGTTTAATTTATTTTTTATGTGTATGAGTGTACTGTCTGCATGTAGGTTGGTGCACCTGTCTTGTGCAATGCCATGGAGGTCAGAAGAGGCCCTCAGATTCCCCTGGAACTGGAGTCAAAGACGGTTCTTAGCCACCATGTGGGTGCTGGGAATTGAACCTGGGTCCTCTGCAAGAGTAGTTGGTGTTCTTAACTGCTGAGCCATCTCTCCATCCCCAGGAGTGCTTCTTATGCAAGGTTGCTTGAGCTTTTGTCCAAGCCTTTTCTTTCTTTTTTATTTTTTGTCTTTTCAAGCAGGGTCTCCCTGTAGCCCCAGCTGTCCTGGAACTCACTCTGTAGACCAGGCTGGCTTTGAACTCACAAAGATCCGCCTGCTCCGCCTCCCAAGTGCTAGGATTAAAGGCGTACGCCACCACACCTGGCCTGTCCAAGCCTTTTCTAAAATATACAATAATTAAAAGTATCAGGCTGGTGTAACTTAGCCTTTCTGGATGCTTAAAGACCATACTTAACGCCCATATCAATTTGGCAGAGGGACTTACAGGATAACTTTGTTCCTTACCCTCAGAGGTCAACTAAGTCCCAGGGGACTCTTCAAATGTCCTGCAAATGTGAGTAACCAGTCTTCCTGTGCAGGGAGATTTTGGAGATCCACTAATGGGACTTCAGCCAGTGTCCAGTCTATAAAGAGAAAAGTCTGCTCATGCTTCAAAAAGGGAAGCCTGGTCTAGCAAGACCTGACTTTGTCCGTGAGTGGATGGAACTGGTAAATAAAAAGCCAAAAGGATCCAGGGGCTCCCTCCCCACCTCTAAAACCTGAGTGACCCTTGAGGACCAGATCCTCAATTGACCTTGAGAAAACAAAAACCTTGGTTAACCTGGGCTGTGTTGCCTTAAACATCCAAAAGGAAAGTATAACCAGAAATAATTAGTAGAGCCCGAGAAATTGTGCTTCAGGTATAAAACTTTAGATCTGCGGAGTAGGTACTTTTTGAGTCCTGATTTGCTCTGTTGTGGCTTGTATGTTCTGTATTTTGGTTGAATTTCTGTTTGTGATTTCTGGTTTTGAGTTCGAACTTCTGGTTTAGGTGCTCAGGGAGAAGACTGGATGCAGTTAAGGCTCCCTGGACATGAGCACAAGGGATGCCTCAGCTCTCAGGAGACTGGACAGAGGGTCCACTTCCCACAGGGAGAGGCTGAACAGGGGGTTCATCTCTCACAGGAAGAGGCTGGGCAGTGTGTCCACCTTTTGGATATAGGCCAGGAAAGTCTTGTTTCCAGGTCTCAGGGACTGAACAGTGGTTCATTCCCTTGGTTATGGAGCCAGTAGGGGGCTGCCTCCAATGGGAACGTTGTCTGTCCTCTTCGTCCATGTTTGATCTGTGGTACTGTTACTGTTATTGTTCTTATCTCTGCTCTGATCTACTCTGAAACTAACATGGGACATTTTCAATCCTCTCTCTCTCTCTCTCTCTCTCTCTCTCTCTCTCAGTTCTCTCTCTCTCTCTCTCTCTCTTTCTCTCTCTCTCTCTCTCTCTCTTAATCATTTTAAAGATTTTGGGAGAGCCACTAAGGGCTCCGGCCGAGCTTCTCCAGGGAGGTTCCGAACTTTCTGTGAACTGGAATGGCCAACCTTCTCGAATGTTGGATGGCCACTGGTGGGCTTCTTTGACAGCCAACAGCCCTATATCTTCGCCTGGCAAGACTGTGATCTCAGGATGGGAAATTCTAAATCTACCCAGATTTAAAGGAAGTACCTTATGTCTTATATTTATGGTAACCGTGTGTCTAAGATTCATGTAGCTTGTTAGGAATCTGAGTTTTTGTGTGTGTTTGTAATTCAGTCATTGTATTTGTTTCATGTTGGTTCTGTCAAACAAGGTGGCCACTTCAAGTTTCCATCCTTCATGTGCACAGAATTATTCGTTGTGGCATGCCAGACTAGATACACACGTACAAACTTTAAAAATTGATATTTAAAATGCATTTAAAGGCCTAAAATTTGGATACTGTGAACATCTCTGAATTTATTGTCTCTGAGTCTATCAAATGTTTCACAACAGGTGGTAATTATTTATAGGAATTAGCCTCTGAATTGACTGTTTAAGCATCCTATTTTCTAAGATGATATTTTGGCTTGTGTTTGCTTTCAAAAGGATTGTGTGAGGTAACTTGCTTGCTTTGGAATTATCTACTTTTGTTGAGAACTCTGTGGGCCAGATTCTCAGGGTGGATGTATCCCTGATTTAACATACTAACTGGCCTTCAGGCTTGGGAATAAGTTCCTGGACTGGCTCTTGTTCTGGGTGGGCAGTTTTGTTGCCCCTTGGGACCAGGTGTGATGGCACATTCACCTTTAATCCCAGTCCTACCCAGAAGTAGGCAGCTCTTTGTGAACCCAAGGTCAGTCCATCTGGCTGCTTTGGTGAGTTTCCACCCAGCTGCTACAAGAAGATTGTATCTCAAAGGACCAGAGATAAACTTCCTTTAGCTAGCTAGTAAAATTTTCATCAGCAGTAAGTGAGAAATCCTGGTCTGGCTTGGGAGGAGGTCTTTAGAGCTTGGAGAATTCCTGATCTCTCTTAAGTGCCCATGTGGCAACCTTTCAGTCTCTAATAGAGACCCATTTTTGGGTCTGGCACCTGGATCAGTCAGGGTGCTGCAAGGCTTCTGGGGGTGCATTATAGGAACTGATCTCCAGGATGGTCTGTGTCTGGGAGGCAAAGGGACCTCCCTGGGTCTGTGTCCTCCTTGCTGATCTGGCTGGCAGTCCCTCCTGTGTGCTGTGTGTTTGTATTGTGGAAGAGTTGAGAACTGGGTGAGTCAAACTCATGAAAACTGTACTTCACTCCATGCTTTTAGTCTCCATTTGGATGAGGGCATTATATAAAATTATTGTGATTACTTTAAGATGTTAGAGCAGCCCTCTCACCCCAGGCTCCTGATGTTCTGGATGTGTGACTGAGTCTTTCTAAAACTATGGGACCTCAGTCTAGCTTATGGGTAGGAACCTATTCGGAGGGCGCAGGTGCCTTAAGCCCTCATACCCAGTGAGGTCCAGTGAGGTCCAGTTCCTATAGAAGGTCTGGGATTGCGCTTGGGCCAGAGACATGAGCCCTGCCTCTGCAGACAGAAACCCCATGACAGGTACCTACTGGCCTGCTTTCTTATGCAGCAAGGAAAGAGGTAGGATAGAATGCTTTCTCTGGGCCCAATTCCCAGTGCTCAGCCCAGGGCTCACCTCAGGCACAGCCTTGCCTCTCTGTCCCCTATACCTGTAGTACTATAGACCTGCTGCTTTAAGCCCACCATCTGTGAATTTCTGTACAGGCATGGAGAGGGACTATACCCCTGTGAGGGTCTTTCTCTTGGAATAGATATAGCCACATAGCTGACTTTTGAGAATCTCCATGCAGAACTCTCTAGAGAGAAAGGAGTCCACATCACTTACAAAGTAAGATTCTCTCACTTTTTAGAGCTGTTAAGAAAGCATGTGTGTGAGTGTTGGTAATTCCCACATGCATGGAAATTACATATGTGTTGTGACTATTGGTAATTTTCACCTGAAGAAAATAACATGGGGTTAGAGAAAATAAATACCGGGCAGCTGTCTCCATTGAAATAGTCCTTGGCATTGGGGCAGGTCCTCAAGGGACTCACAGCTCCTGGCCACAAAAGTGTGTGCTATACACACAACTCTGGCTAGAGAGTGGGATCCCCTGGTGCTTAAGGTCCCTGCCTTACTCCCAATTCCATCTGGCCAATGGGCTGGGCCTCAGGTGTGAGTGAGAGTTGTTTTTGGGTAAGGATGCATCAAACATATTGGAGCCTCTTACTGGCTCCAATATGCTTGATAACGTGCGTGTTTGAGATGGCTGGGGCTTATTGTCCCTGTACTGGGAGGAGGTGTCGAGATGTCTTCTAGGCAGAAAAGGTGTGGAAGGGCTGAACGAGGATTTGGAATTGTGCTGTTTTTACTGATGGAAGAAGGGAGAAGCCTGTTCTGAGTCTCTGATAAGGAAAAAGTCAGGTTTACAGGGATTTTTATGATGCATCAGCCAGGGCTGGAGGTTGTTCATAGTTGGATCATTTCTCACCTCTCACCACCTGCACTAGCTCCAGACTCAAGTCACATTTGAACAGCACCCTGACTGCTCTGGTGACCACTGCTCTGAGGTGGGTCAAAAGGTGTCACTTTAAGGTTCACACTCACAGCCTCAGATTGTGGCCCAGCTTCAGTTAACTAGAATAATTGTTAAGATGAGAATGGACTCTAAACCCACAGAAACACAGAGAACCCTGTGAGGCTGGAGCTAGGCAGTGCAGTGACCAGGCACTGCCAGCAAAGAGCTGGATTCTCCCAGAGGCTCACCAGAACCAGAATGGTCCAAAACTCAGTTTTAGACTTCTGATGAATGTCTGTACTTTGGTGAAGCTACCTAGTTAATCATTGATTTACTTAGAAGGGAGAGAGACAATGAAAGCCACAAGCCAGTTTTTGGGTTTAGAGACATCCCTCCAGAAGACATATATCTATCCCCAGATTTCTAGGTGATTTCCTAATGCTTTTTGTCCAATACAGAGCTATCCTGTTAGGCTGTACAAATCAGAGACCAATGGCTATGACAGGCCATACAGCAGGGGCTCAAGGGCCCCACACTAGACTCTGGCTGGGTCCAGACTCTAGCAGACTTATCTGGGAAAGAGACCTTTGTCTCTAATGACCCAGTAGGGTGCCTGTCAATACCTGTGAGAAGCAGGCCACTTCATGAGCAGCACCTTGGTTAAAACATGCTGAGAACCATCTTTGACTCCAGTTCCAGGGGAATCCAACACCCTCTTCTGACATCCATGGCATTGCACGACAAATGGGTGCACAAACCTACATGCAGACAGTACATTCATACACATAAAAAATAAATAAAAATTTAAAAAGTATGTTATAAAAAAATGTGTTTACAAAAATCTACCCAGATGGTTTTAAAAACGTGAAGATCATTACTGTAGAATTTCTGAGTTAGAAACAAATAACTGACCCAAGAATCCAATTAATCCTCAATGAAAAAGGAAAATTTACCTCACAGCTAGATGACCTCAGTACTGTATAAACTGTGAAATTTAAAATGTTGTTATTTTGGGGCTGGAGAGATGGCCTAGCGGTTAAGAGCGCCGACTGCTCTTACAGAGGACCCGGGTTCGATCCCCAGCACCCACATGGCGGCCAAGAACCGTCTGAAACTCCAATTCCAGGAGAACTCCAGTTCCAGGGGAATCCAACACCCTCTTCTGACCTCCATGGCATTGCACGACACGGGTGCACACACCTGCATGCAGACAGTACATTCAAACACATACAGAAACAAATAAAATTAAAAAAATAATAAAATGTTGTTATTTTGACTGTTATAAACTTAAGAGTCATATTTTACTCTGATTTAAGTTTTCATCTCTGGTTTAGAGTTTTCATCAAGGTGTTGAAGTTTCGGGTTTGAAACTAGATATTTGTTTTATGGGGCTGTTTAAATGAATAGGCTTGTATCTAAAGCTAATGATTTACTTGATATCAAATTGATTCACAAATAAAATGTCATGTGAGCTAAAACTGTTAAATTACACTATGGTCCTTAGTCCTTGAAATATAAATTCATTTTAAGGAATGATCACTTCTGTTCTAGGGTAAAATCGGTTGTACAAAACCTGCTCCCGAGCTGGCATGAACGTCTCACAGTTTATAGTAGTGTATTTGAGATAACTGTCCCATCTCGTTGCATGGGAAATAAATATTACTTAGTAACTCTGCACAATTAAGGGTCAATATATTTATGAATGTTATGTCTCACGGTATTAAAAAGGGATATAAAAAGGTGATATAAAGATAATGAGAAAGTCTATGCAAGTGATAAAAGTCCAAGAAGGTTTGTTATGGCAAGTAAAATGTGAGACTACATGAATAAGCTCAACTTTTTAAAATATTTTTAAATTTTATTTATTTATCTTTTATGTGTATGAATGTACTGTCTGCATGTAGGTTTGTGCACCCGTGTTGTGCAATGCCGCGGAGGTCAGAAGAGGATGTCGGATTCCCCTGGAACTGGAGTTCTCCTGGAATTGGAGTTACAGGCGGTTCTCAGCCACCATGCGGGTGCTGGGGATCGAACCCATGTCCTCTGCAAGAGCAGTCGGTGCTCTTAACCGCTAGGCTATCTCTCCAGCCCCGAATAAGCTTAACTTTTTAAGGTTCAGTCAACTAGTATAAGAATCAAAATGTAGGGCTGGAGGGATAGCCTAGCGGTTAAGAGCGCTGACCGCTCTTGCAGAGGACCCGGGTTCGATCCCCAGCACCCACATGGTGGCTGAGAATCGTCTGTGACTCCAGTTCCAGGAGAACTCCAGTTCCAGGGGAATCCGAGACCCTCTTTTGACCTCCGCTGCATCGCACAACACGGGTGCGCAGGCCTGCATGCAGACAGTACATTCATACACATAAAAATAAAAAAATAAAAAAAAAAAGAATCAAAATGTATATCTAGTTAAGGTTTGTTTAAGAGTGTTCAGTTTTTGTCCAAGCTTTATATGCATACCACATGGCACTTCAAGGTTTAGTAAAATGATAATTGGTATAAACACTCAAGTTAGTTTACTAGTGGCCTGAATAGGATTGTGTATACACAGAGTTGTTAATTCTCAGTCCTCTCCTGGCTTGAACCTGACTCCCTGTTACAGGTTTGGATTAAATGGACACAGGCAAATAGTTGGTTACCTACAGCTACTTAAAATCTACTTTATGTTTCTTGCAAGAACTGCTTTTGATATTTCCTTTGGCCTAACCAGATAATTTGGCTCAAAAGCTGGATTCTATCTTCCTGAACCAGCTGAATGCAGTCCAGAAGACAGTTTGGATGGACTTGGTAATCCTATCAGTTTATTTCCTGTCTTCTGGTATGTGTTACAACTCCTGTCTTTCTGGGAAAACTATAAATCAGGACAGGGAGTCTGAGAAGGAAAGAGATTGTTCCTGTTTGTAATTGTATGAACAGCTTACATTTAGGATAAGCCTGAAATTGTTTAATTCTATCCTGTGGGCTATGCCTGTTTAACCTATGGTGTTAAGTCCCTCCTCCAGTCAGTATTATCCAAGGCTGCTTGAATTACTGTCCAAGCCTTATCTAAATATTATACAGTAATTAAAGGTGTTAAGCTGGTGTAACTTAGCCTTTCTGGATGGATAATGACCATACTTAAATGCCCATACCAATTTGGCCAAGGGACTTAAGAAACAACTTTGTTTCTTGCCCTCTAAGGTCAACTAGTCCCAGGGGACTATGTCTGGGGGCATCTCCTGAAATGTCCTGCAAATGTGAGTCACTAGTCCTCCTGGGCAGGGAGGTCTTAGAGATCCACTAATGGGACTCTAGCCAGTGTCCAGTCTGTAAAGAGGAAAGTCTTTTCATGCTTCAAAAAGGGAAGCCTGGTCTAGCAAGACATGACTTTGTCCTCGTGTGGATGGAACTGGTAAAAGCCAAGAGGAGCTAGAGGCCTCTTCCCCCAAAATCTGAGTGGCCCCTGAGGACCAGATCCTCAACTGACCTTGAGAAAACAAAAGTTGGTTAATCAGGGCTAACTGTATGGACTTAAACACCCCAAAGGAAAATATAACCAAAATATAAGTAATCATTATATTTCCTTTAAAGTCTGAGGGATTGTGCCTCCAAACACTAGATTTTAAGTCATTTCCTCTTTCCCTTTAAGCAACTAAGGGAAAACTCACACCGTGACTATTGAAATTTCCTGGAAAGCAGATCCTGACTCCAGACACCATGGCCCAATGAACAAAAGGAGAAGCCCAATAAGGGATGCTTCAGAACATGTCATTGAGAAATTCTAAAGGACTTTTAATTTGCACATTTAATTCACCCTGTTCCTCTCCTGGTTCCCTGCCTAGAAAATGTATCTAGCTACTCTCACCTTCACAGGCACTGGCCAAAGATTTTCTTCTCTCTGTGACTATACTTTTGGGATCTTTTAGATAGATTCTGAGCAGGGGTACCCCAGTCACCACCACCTGCACCCCTTTTCAGCATGGAAGAAGTTAGAGCGGTCAGAACTCCGATTCCTTCTTGGCAATTGGGGTAACCTCCTCAGAGGGTAATGTAATACAAGTAGGAGCTAAAAACTGGCTAGGCAGTTTAGGGTCAAGACCCCCCAGAGAGCCAGTTTCTTTCTCAGCTGAGAGCTGAAGACATCCTGGATCTGCCAGTAAACTTATCATCTGGTTGCTCTGACTTGCGGCCCATGCATCTTTAATTAACACTTGTCAGATTTATTAACCAGTGGGTAAATTCCATTAAAATCATGGTACTCAGGACCAGGTATGAACCCGTATATGAGGAAGGAGTCTAAGATTATCCTCCAATCCTCCCCATCAACAACTCAAGGGGGAAATGTAGGAGTGGGGGCTTCTTTGTGGGGCAGCTCCATGCAGTCCTGCAAGCTTGGGTCTGGCCCTCATGTGGCCCATGGAGGGTGCTGGGCACTGGGGAAGGGTGGTTCTACAGGGTCCTAAAGCCAGCTCGCCCGTTGGCTGCGCAGTGCTGCTCCAACCCTGGCCGCCTGCGCTGTGCTGTCAGAACAAAGCTAAAAGATAACTATGGAATGTATGGCTGGAGGTCTGCATCCAATTTCCAAACACCAGCTGCCCCAATCTCAGGAATGCCCAAAGAAGGTCAAAAGGCCCACTCCTTAGTGCCCAAAGTAACTGACCCCTCTCTCAAATGAAAGGCGGGAAGGCTAGTCCACTTAGAAGCTGCCCAGTGCATTGAACTCTGTTTAGTCTGATGAATTTAAAAGTTAACAAGCCTGTTCTGTGCCTCCCCCCTGGATTCTGTATAAGATATCCACACGCCTATGGGCCGCTGCCACTGCTTACTAGCTTGTATGCTGGAATACGGGGCGTGGATGTACTGATCCTCTGTCCGCTCTGATTTCTTTGTTCCCATTTCTCTTAGGTGCATCGTTCTCTCCCCCAAACCTTCTCTGCTTCCTCTGTTCCCATTTCTTCTCTTCTCTCTCTAAACCTTCTCTGCTTCCAATAGAATCATTTTTTGATCTTCGTTGGTGTGTTGGTGTGGATTTTAGAACTCTTACACAGTAAAATACTTTTTCATAGGTACACTTCTCTCCAAGAATAGATATAAAAAGACAAAACTAAGGCACTTGCTCTGACTTAGGGGATGAGGCTGGAGATTTAGTCCAAAATCAGTTAATTTTCCAAGGAAACCTGATGTTGGGGTCATCTGAGGCCTGGGAGATGCTCCTAAGTTTCAATGTCCTTTGTTCTTCCCAAAGAGCAAAGCCCGGTGCAGCTTTCTTCTAACAGTTTCCTTCAGTGTCTGCTCTTCAAGTTCTCTTAAATAAACTGTAAAACTGTTACTCTATCTGCAAATCCATGACAGGACCCACATTCAGAGGTCATCACCACTGAGTTGAAGACCGCCTTGTTCTTCCTTTGGCTATTTCAACGTGCGTTTCTCAAGAATGAACTGCAGAGCTTATCAGGCCTTTGTTAGAATAAACTCATGAAATTGGCTGTGCCAGGAATTAAGCACTGTCCTCAAGGTAAATGAGAATTCATATCCATTCTTTTCTGAATTACCAAGAAAGAAAAGATATTTTAAAAGGTTTGAGGAAGAAGTGCTTTGTTGCTTTGAAAGATGTTCTGTGCTGGTTAAAAATGTTTTAAGTAAGTCTAAGAAGTGTTAGTGTAACTTTAGAAAGAAAAATACAAAAGAATAAGGAAGCAGGAAGTGTTACCCCACAAAACCCCCACTCTCCATTACTTATCTTCTAGACTGTTTCCCTGAAGATGTATCATCTCTAGCAGCTGCTATAGTAGGTAAAACTCCTACACTTCTCAGATTTTTTAAAGGACAGCCAACTTGACAGGCATACCTCATCACGTGATCTAAAGGGAGGAAAGGCATCCCTCATCTGTTAGGTAAACCCACGCTGGGCTAGTGGAGCTTCTCTAATAATACTTGAAGATCAGATGGGAGACAAGCTGTTAAGAGAATACCTGCCCACAGGTCCTGCAACTAGGAGGAAAATTATAACTGCTAAGAACGATACATTTTTGAAGAAATAATCTTATTGGCAAGTAAGAGAGACTTCTCAAAAGATCGAAGAATTATAAACATGCCTACATATAGAAGACAGCCTAATTCTATTCAAAAAAAGAATTTTTCTGCAGCATCCCCGACAAATGAACCCTCCAGAATTAAGGTGGTTTTCAGACAGAACAGCTAGCAGTCCTAGACAGGAGTTCTGTGGAGGTAAAGAAGTCTGCTGAAAAGCCTATTCATGTAGAGTGGTGTAATGCTAATACTCCAAGCTGAGCTTGAGGCGAAATCCAGATTCAACAGGACTGGCTGTACAGGAGAGAAGCAAACAAGTGGCAGTGGTGGAAGGTGAGCCAGGTGGAAAATATTTAGTCAACACATCCACACAAAGCTCTCTGGGCACATGAGGTAACAAGCCAAGTTCACAAACCAAGATATCTGTGTAGACAAAAAAGGAGTAGGCAGAAATCCAGGAATGGAATAAAAGGTTAAGCAATTTGAACAAAAAGTCTAAACTAAGGTTATCTCTACCTACATTTGCCATCTTCTACATCATGTCAATTTTCTTAAGGTTCCTAGCTCTCTGTTGTGCTGAACTGCATCTCTCTAAAAGATATGTTAAAGTCCTAAACCTAGAACCTGTAAAAGTGACACAAAATAGAGAGACTATCCAGATAGGCAAAACCTAATCACATAAATCCTTTAGAAGCAGTTTCTTTCAGTGGTAGCAGAAGACTAAGTTGAAGAAAATGGAATCATAAAAGGATTCAAGAAAAGGATTCTGCTATTGGCCTTGGAGCAAACATCCATATTGCTGGAGAACCTGTAAGATGGCATATGGAAGGAACTGTATACTAGGAGCTGAGAAACAGTCTTGGGCTGACAAAGCTCAGCCCAACCAACACCTTGATTTCAGCCCTGTAGGATTCTAAGCACAAAAGACAGCCACATCCATTCAGACTTCTGACCTAAAGAGCTGGAAGCTAATAAATGGGTGCTGCTTTCAAGACATTAGATTATGATAATCCATTATGCAGCAATAGAAAACAAACAAGATTTTACTCCACTATTTTAAGGGTCAAATAAGATAATACAGGGGATGGCTCAGTGGTTGAGAGCACTGGCTGCTGTTGCAGAAGACTGAGGTTCAGTTCCCAGGACCCACATGCTGGGTAATAACCATCTGTAACTCCAGTTCCAGAGAATCTGATGGACCTTTATAAATAGAGCCTCTGCAATGATCTCATGTCATGGGTGCACTTAACACCCGTGCAGGCAAAACACATACACAAAAAATACACATGAAAGCTTTGTCTAAATCATATAAAAGTTACAACCTAGTTAACATGTTACAATAGAAATAACTATTCACAGCTTATCACCTACAAATAGGTTAATTTTCTTATTTCTTATTTATTTCTCTAATGATACAATTACAGCTGTTTTATTGTGTTGTGGAAATGTCATAAATAGTATGTATGGGTTCCTCCCTAGAGGAATTTAAAACATTTAAAAGTATGCAAATAATTTATATTTCCTGTGATAAAACAATACAGTTATATAAATAAACACTAGTAACATATACTAACTTTTCTGATGGAAACTTTTAACAGCTTTGTAAGGATCCTTCTATGCTCAAAGTACAAAAAGTTTCATTCTAGATAAAAATATTGGAGTTACAAACTAACTTTAATTGTACAACTTGTTTCTTTTTACAATGTTGGGGCATTTCTCCTAGTTATTTATATCCTTATCACATTCCTTTTTTGGGGGAGGGAGTCTTTTTGAGACAGGGTCTCCCTGTAGCCCCAGAAGGCCTGGAACTCCCTATATGGACCAGGCTGGCCAAGGGCCTTGAATTCACAGAGCTCTACCTGCCTCTGCCTCCCAAGTGCTGTATTAAAGGTGTGCTCTACCAAGTCCAGCACTTACCAAATTTTTAATTAGCACAGCCTTTACAATTTGCTTAGATTGTTTCAAATACTACCACAAACAATGTACATTCTTTCCTAATATCTTTGCACATAAGTCATGTTACTTGCTTAGAGGAAACTGTACAAGTGAAATTACTAGGTAAGTGAACACATATATTTGAAAATATAATGCATATTCTTCTGGTACATTTTTAATTAAAAAATCTATTATTTTTGAGAAATCTGTATCTTGAGTTATTTAACACCATTGATGGCACTATGAGGAACTGGATTCCCTCTTGATGATCCTTTCAACAAGTAATGATTTTGCTAAGTCTTCACAAAGAACTGTGGAAAACTATATTAAATGGACAGAATAAACTGGATGGAATTGACATTTCTATAGTTTTCCACTGTAATAGAGTTTCATATTTTCTCTATATAGGTTTTTACATATTTCCTTTTGGTTTTACTGCCAGTATCTCATATATTTTTCCATCACACTCTCTGATTACTTGTTGCTCAAAAGAGGCAGTATATTAAATATTTGTTTCATATTTATATATGGTTATGATGATTTGAATATGAGGTGCTTCCCACAAAAGGTTCATCTGTTGAAGGTTTAGTCCTCAGCTGATGGCAATATTGAGAGGTGAATAGATCATGAAGGTGCAAACGTCATCAATTTATTAATCTGCTTATGAGTTCATACTAACGGGACTATGGGGGGTGGGCATAATTGGAGAAAGGACACAGTTTTTCCCAGTTCCTTTCTGCCTCATTCTCTCTGCTTCCCATCTGACATAAGGTAATTAACTCTAGTTTACAATGCACTCCCTGCCTGTGTTGGCCTGAATGAGAAAGTCTGCCAGGGACTCCAAGCATTTGAACACTTATTCAGTTGGTGGCACTGCATGCAGAGGTTTAGCAGGTGTAGCCTTGCTGGAGGAAGCATGCCACTGGGGGCAGACTTTGAGAGTTCAAAGCTCTGTCCTACTTTGAGTCTGTCTCAGCTTCCTGTGCCTTTCTGAAGATGTGAGCTCTCAGCTTTCTGTTCCGGCTGCCTCCTGCCATGCCTTCCCACCATGATGGATTTCTGTCCCTCTGGAACTGTAAGCCAAATAAACTCTACTTCCTGTAAGTTGCCTTGGTCATGGTGTTTTATGATAGGAACATTAAAGTAACTAATACAAATGCAGTCCCCACAAGATGTTCTATCCCACCACAAGCCCAGAAACATGGAGCCAAGCAATCTCAAAGTAAAACCTCTAAAATCATGAGCCAAAATATAAACCCTTTCTCTTTTAGGTTGTTTCTCTCAGGTATTTTGTCACAGTTGTGGAAAGGCTAAACAGCTGCATAATAAAAAAGATACATAAAATATATTTTATACAGCATAATATTGTATATATGTTATAGCTCTCTCTATGAAAACTTTACTAATTTTTGTTTTTGTTTTGTTTTGTTTTTTGGCTTTTTTGAGACAAGGTCTCCCTCTGTAGCCTGGAACTCGATATGTAGACCAGGCTGGTCTTGAACTCACAGAGATCCACCTGCCTCTGCTTCCTGAGTGCTGAGATCAAAGGTGTGCACCACAATGCATGGCTCAAACTTTACTATTTATGAATTTTGATTTTATTCTTACTCTAGATAAACACCTAAAGTAGCAATTTTGGTTTTTCTTATAACCATTTACATAGCTATTTTCTCTTTGTTGATAGTAACTAAGCCTATGAGAATACTAAAAAAATTAAAAGCTATCTTTTAAGTACTTTAATACTACAATATACTTTCAGTCAACATATACAGACATTACCATTCTTGATGTTAGGGAAAGCCAGATGTGCGGGTGAATTTCTATTTTCAGCGGCTTCTTTCTTCTGGGTAACAGTTGAAACATAACTGCTGAAAGTGGAAATTTGACTTTTGGCTCCTCTGTCTAAACCCTAAAAACAACAACAAAAAAATAAAATTGTAATATAATTCCCATTTACTATAACTAATTTTGCTTCAGAAATCAAAATGTTTATCACAGAGATTTAAATCTTACAACAAAAAGATAAAAGTGGTATATATGCAACTGAACAAATTATCTTAAGCATTAATAAGCCCTATTAATAACCAGGAATGGTGGTATACACCTTTAATCATAGCACTCAGGAGGGAGAGGCAGAGGCATGTGGATCTCTGTGAGATCAACCTCAGCCTGATCTACATAGTGAGTTTCAGGCCAGCTGGGGCTACAGGGAGACTCTGTCTCAAAAACAACAACCACCAGGCAATAAACAAAAGCTGTATTAGTCATCTAACTTCTTAAAAAACAATAAAGTTTGGAAAGGGTATAATAATATACCTGTTTCATAGAGTAATTATGAGGCTTAACAGAGATATGACTCATAGAATAATTAACACTGCTCTTTATACACAGTATATATTACATTGATGTTATCTACTATTTTTTTTTCTTAGTCTTTTTGAGACAGGGTCTCCTGTAGCCCCAGCTGGCCTTGATCTCAAAGAGATCTGCCTGCCTCTGCCTCCCAAGTGCTGGGATTAACTACTGATATTAACTACTATTTTAATTATGTGCTTACATAATACGATTGTGTGTTCTCCAAAAACAGCTTAATAATTTTTTTATTTATTAATATATTTACTGGTCTAAGTGTTTTGATTTGCTGTATGTATACTGGTAGGTTAATAGTGCCCATGAAGGCCAGAAGAGGGCGACAGAGCCACATTGTGGGTGCTGAGTATTGAACCTGGATCCTCTGGAAGAACAGCAAGTGTTCTTAACCCTTGAGCCACCTCTCCACCTCAATATTTAATAATTTATATGAGATATATCACAGGTAGATTCCCTAAATTCTTTATGGTCATTTGAACCAACTTTAAAAGTTCAGATAAGGAGATCTCCCTAGAGCAGCTCAGGCAAGCGCAGGTAGGTGGACAGCAGCTGAGTGCTTCAGCAAGGCTGATTGTTGACTGATCTAGTTAATCCATTAATCCAGTTGTCTTTGGCTTGGTTGGCTTTTGTGGCTCTGGGGGCGGAGTTATCCTCCCAGCAGGTATTAAAGGTGGGGTTGTGTGAGTCTGAGATCTCCCGAGAGCAGCTCAGGCAAGCGCAGGTAAAGAGCCCCCCCCAACAACTGAGATTACGAAGGCGTCTGAAGGAGACAAGCAAAGCAAGTCTTTTGCTTTTTCAACACAGTGAAGAGGCATTTAGGACCTACATTGGAATACAGGCATGGAGAAGCTCATATGCCAGGAACAACACAGGAAAGGGGCAGGATAATCCTGCATTGAGCTCTACCAACCCTGTGGAAGATTCCTGCAGTGGGATCCCCATGGGGATGGCCCAGGACACATATATCAGAAACACAATTGGGAACATACTTAAAGAACTACAACATTATAAAGAGCAAATCAAAGAACTAAGAAAAGAGAATGAAGAACTCAAGAAGGACCTAGAGAGAGAGAATGACAAACTCTGGAAGGAAGTGGAAACACTGAAAAGATCCCATGCTGAAAAAGATAAGGAAACCAACCAGCAAAGCAAAGAGCTACAGGAAGAGATTGAGAAGCTCCAAAAAGAAGTAGAAATACTAAAGAAATCAGAAGAGGAATTGAAAAAGGAAATCAAACACTCATCCAATCAAGAGGAAAGGAGTGGAAAAAGCCTCAGAAGCAGAATGGAGGAAGCAGAACAAAGAATATCAGACCTGGAAGATAACACAGAACAACTAAAAACCTCAAGGAAAGATTATGAAAAATTTAAAAATACACAAAAATGGAACAACCAGGAGCTGTGGGACACTATGAAAAGATCAAACCTCCGCATCATAGGAATAGAGGAAGGAGAAGAATCCCAAGAGAAAGGTATTGATCAGATCTTCAACAGAATAATAGATGAAAACTTCCCCAAACTAAAAAAGGACAAACCAATACCAATACAAGAAGCACATAGAACTCCAAACAGACAAGATCAGAAAAGAAATTCTCCACGCCACATCATAGTTAAAATGCTGGACACCCAAAACAAAGAGAAAATTCTTAAAGCGACAAGAGAAAAACAACAAGTGACCTATAAGGGGAAACCTATCAGAATAACAACGGACTTCTCACAGCAAACGATGAAGGCAAGAAGAACCTGGAGCAAAGCATTCCCAGTGTTGAGGGACAATGGATGCCAGCCCAGGTTACTATACCCAGCAAAAATGTCAATCATAGTGGAAGGAGAGAGGAAAATCTTCCATGACATAAACAACTTGAAAGAATACATGTCCGGAAAACCAACCCTTCAGAGAATACTTGAAGCAATCCAAAGAACAGAAGAAAGGAGCAACCAACCCCAGGCAACTAGAAGGAGAAATCAATAAAAGCATAACTGCAGAAGTAGAAACCTAAATCAAAACCGCAGATGGATAATAAGGCAAAAGGAAGCAACACAAACCTATCAGTCATAACCTTAAATATTAATGGACTAAATTCCCCAATCAAAAGACATAGACTGGGAGACTGGATTAGGAAACAGAATCCATCGATATGCTGTCTGCAAGAAACACATCTTACCTTCAAGGACAGGCACCACCTTAAAGTGAAGGGATGGAAAAAAATATTCCAAGCAAATGGTACCAAAAAGAAAGCAGGTGTTGCTATTTTAATATCGGATAAAATAGACTTCAAAGTAAAAGAAATCAGAAGAGACAAAGAAGGCCATTACATTTTCATCAAAGGAACAATCCACCAAGAAGATTTCACAATTATGAATATATATGCCCCAAATTCTGGTGCACCAAACTTTATAAAGACAATTCTCCAGGACCACAAGTCACAGACTAACCCCAGCACACTCATAGTGGGAGATTTCAATACCCCACTGAGTCCTTTGGATAGGTCAACAGGACAAAAAATAAACAGAGAGACATCTGAACTGAACGATATGATACACCAAATGGACCTCATAGACCTCTACCGAACATTCCATCCTAATACCAGAGAATACACTTTCTACTCAGCACCCCACGGAACATTCTCCAAAATCGACCACATCCTGGGACACAGAAGAAACCTCTACAAATACAAAAAGATTGAAATAATTTCATGCATCCTGTCAGACCACAGTGCAATGAAGCTCAACATCAACACCAGGACAAGCCCTCCTGCCTACAAGAACACATGGAGACTAAACAACACACTCTTGAATAATGAATGGGTCAAGGAAGAGATAAAGAAAGAAATAAAAACATTCCTGGAACTGAATGACAATGACAATACAACACAACAAAACTTATGGGATACCTTAAAAGCAGTCCTAAGAGGGAAATTTATAGCCCTGGGTGCCTACATTAGAAAAACAGAAAGAGCACAAGTGAATGATCTAACACTACAGCTAAAAGCACTTGAGAGGCAACAACAGATGAACCCTAAACGCAACAGACAGGAAGAAATAACAAAAATCAGAGCAGAAATCAATGAAATAGAAACAAAGAAAACAATACAAAAAATCAATGAAGCCAAAAGTTGGTTCTTTGAAAGAATAAACAAGATAGACAGACCTCTAGCCCAGTTAACAAAAAGAAAGAAGGAACAACTCCAAATCAATACAATCTGTGATGAAAAGGGAAATATCACAACGGACAAGGAAAAGATCAAGAAAATTATATGGGAATATTACAAGAACCTATATTCTACCAAGTTTGAAAATCTAGAAGAAATGGATGAATATCTGAAATCTTGGGAATCACCAAAGCTTGGCCAAGAGGAGACCAGCAGCTTAAACAGACCCATAACATATGAAGAAATAGAGGATGTAGTAAGAAGCCTCCCAACTAAAAAAAGCCCAGGCCCAGACGGTTTCACAGCAGAATTCTATAAAACATTTCAAAAAGACCTACAACCATTATTTCTGAAACTGTTTAGAAGTATACAATCAGAGGGAATTCTCCCAAATTCCTTCTATGAAGCCAACATCACTCTATTACCAAAACCAGGCAAAGATCCAACTAAAAAGGAGAATTATAGACCCATCTCCCTCATGAACACAGATGCCAAAATTCTAAACAGAATACTGGCAAATCGCATACAGACCCACATCAAGAAGATCATCCATCATGACCAAGTTGGATTCATACCAGAGATGCAGGGATGGTTCAACATACGAAAATCAATAAACATCATCAAACACATAAACGGAATCAAAGACAAAAACCACACCATCATCTCAATTGATGCTGAAAAAGCCTTTGACAAAATCCAGCATCCCTTCATGCTTAAAGTCCTAGAAGGAATTGGATTGGAGGGATCATTCCTCAATGTAATCAAAGCCATATACAGGAAACCCACAGCCAATATCATCCTAAATGGGGAAATGACGGAAACATTCCCTTTAAAGGTAGGAACTCGGCAAGGCTGCCCCCTATCACCACTCCTCTTCAATATAGTGCTTGAAACACTTGCTAGAGCAATAAGGCAAGAAAAGGATATTAAAGGAGTACTAATTGGAAAAGAGGAAGTCAAACTATCCCTATTTGCTGATGATATGATTGTTTACTTAAGAGATGCAAAAAACTCCACCAGAAAACTCCTAGAAACGATTAACAGCTTCAGCAAAGTGGCAGGATACAAAATTAACCTTAGAAAATCAATGGCCTTTCTTTACACCAAGAACAAGCAACTGGAGAAAGAATTCAAAGAGACCTTCCCACTCACAATAGCCTCAAAAACAATAAGATACCTAGGAACAAACCTAACCAAAGACACCAAAGACCTCTACAACAAAAATTTTAAACCCTTAAAGAAAGAAATTGAAGAAGACCTCAGAAGATGGAAAAACCTCCCATGCTCATGGATTGGGAAAATTAACATTGTAAAAATGTCCATTTTACCAAAACTCTTGTATAGATTTAATGCAATCCCAATCAAAATCCCCAAGAGTTTCTTCACAGGCTTGGAAACAAAAGTTCTTAAATTCATTTGGAGAAACAAAAGACCCCGAATAGCCAAATCAATCCTGAGTGAAAAGAGCTACACAGGAGGGATCTCTATACCAGATTTTAAACTATACTACAGGGCTATAGTCATAAAAACAGCCTGGTACTGGCACAAAAACAGACCTGTTGACCAATGGAACAAAACCGAAGATCCAAATCTGAGCACATACAATTTCAGCCATCTCATATTTGACAAGGGGGCCAAGAAACCACAATGGAGAAAAGACAGCATCTTCAGCAAGTGGTGTTGGCAAAACTGGATCACCACTTGTAGAAGAATGAAATTAAACCCCTACCTCTCACCCTGTACAAAAGTCAACTCCAGATGGATTAAAGACCTCAACGTGAAACCCCAAACTCTGAAGGTGATAGAAGAAAAAGTTGGCAGCAGACTACAAGACATAGGCGTAGGAAAAGACTTCCTAAATCAGACAGCAGCTGCACAAGAATTAAGGTCGACAATTGACAAATGGGACCTCATCAAACTCAAAAGCTTCTGTACATCAAAAGAAACAATCAAGGAAGTGAAGAGAAATCCCACAGAGTGGGAGGAAACCTTCACTGCAGATACATCTGACAAAGCATTGATTTCCAGAATATATAAACTACTCAAAAAACAAAGAAAAAAGAAAACAAATGACCCACTCAATAGATGGAGCAAAGAACTGAACAGAGACTTCACAAGTGAGGAATTAGAGATGTCTGAGAAACACCTCAAGAACTGTTCAACATCACTAATCATTAAGGAAATGCAAATGAAAACCACTTTAAGATATCATCTTACTCCAATAAGACTGGCTAGGATCAAGAAAACAAATGATACCAAGTGCTGGAGAGGTTGTGGGGAAAGGGGAACACTCATCCACTGCTGGTGGGAATGTAAACTCGTACAGCCACTATGGAAAGCAGTGTGGAGAACCCTTGGAAGACTTGGAATGAACTTGCCACCCGACCCAGCCATACCACTCCTGGGCATGTACCCTCAAGACTTACGCCACCACAGAGATACATGCACAGCCATGTTTATTGCAGCTCTCTTCACAATAGCAAAGAGCTGGAACCAACCCAAATGCCCCTCAACTGATGAGTGGATAGAGAAAATGTGGTACATCTACACAATGGAGTTCTATGCAGCAGTAAAGAAAGACGACATCATGAGCTTTGCAGGAAAATGGCTGGAGCCAGAGGACATCATGCTGAATGAAGTAACACAGTCCTAGATAAACAAATGATGAATGGTATCCCTCATCTGTGGATGCTAGTGCCAATTACCTAGTTGTAAGTATTTCTTGTGTATGGCCCCCTGAGCTTTTGTCCAAAGCAGTTGGGAGTGATGCATATTGGAAACAACACCACCATCACCAACAACAGAAAGGACTGAATCGAAGAACTGACTGAAACAGTGAACTTCTGGTCAAAACAGTCAACTTCCTCCTGGAGAATATTGAGAAAGACTGAGAAAGAGATGAAAAGCATATTTGGTAGAATGCATGAGCTCTGGTGGGGTGGGCGAATTGGGGGGGCACAGGTCTAAATTTGTTAAAAAAAAATAAAAATAAATTTATGTGAAAAAGAAAAAAAAAGTTCAGATAAAAATCCTTTAGTATCAATTTTCCCCCTAAATATTATGATTGAATTGTGGTATATCAGGATTATTTTTTTAAAGTTCTAACCACTTACAGATCCTTAAAGATAGACTACAAAGCACTCTAACATATAAACTATACTTGGGGCCTGGAGAAATGCTTAAGCAGGTAAGAGCACTGGCTGGTCTTGCAAAGGATCCAGGTTTGATTCCTCGTATCCACATGGAGGCTAACAACATTTATAACTCTAGTTCCATGGGATCTGATGGTCTCTTCTGATCTCTTCGGGCACTGCATGACACAGGTGCACTTAGAGCCATGCAGGTAATATACTCATACACATAAAATAAAAATAAATAAAGAAATTAAAATATAAGCTATCCCTTAACACATTTCTACCCCGACAACTGCATAAAATTCATAATAGATATTTAATTAACCTGTATGTTGTAGAGATAAAACTTATCCATGTACAGTTTAGCTAAAAGGCTGATGTGGGGCTTTCTCTTAGCTTTCAGATCTTTATACCCTTATGTTCCAATTCCCAGATCCTGCTTTATTTTGTTTTGAGACAAGGTCCAACTGTGTATATTACGTAGCTAAGGCTTTTCTTGAACTCACAATTCTCCTGCCTTGGCCTCCCTAGTGCTAAAATGACAGACATACACCATCACATTCTACTTTTCAGCTCCCACATTTATTTAGTGATTTAATTATTAATGTGTGCATGCACATGTGCCATGGTACACAAGTGGAGTTCAGAGGTCAACCCAGGGAGTAGGTTACCTCCTTCCACCACATGAGTCTGGGGACTGAATTCAGGTCTTCAGGCTCAGCAGCAAATGTCTTTACCCAACCATCTTGTCAGTCCAACATCCACTTTTTAATCTAAAGATAATTTTACTTTCATAGCAAATGATGTGTTTCTCACTTCTTTCTTCATTCATCAGACTGATTTCATTTACCTTTTTAGAATCACCTTCTATATGATGTAGAAGTATTTTTGCTTAGCAAATATTCAGCTGCTTGCTCCACATTCCCCACCTCTTATAGAGCAATCTGATGAAGTCTAGTAGATTACAAATAATGTCTACCATTCCTGAACAAGAAACTAACACATTTAAGATTCGTCAGCACAATTCCAGCTCTTTGCTGTCTTCCAGGACTGTGAGAATGACAGAGACAAAGACATTCATCAGCTTGCATGGGTGTGAGTGAATGGTTATATGCAGCAGAACTACTCCTGACCTAGAGACTATATATTAGCAATAATAAACTTTGGTGCTTTTAAACACAGAACTTTGGACTAATGTATAACCACCACATAACATCTTTTAACTTCTCTGTGAACAGCCTTTCCTGGATTTCACATTTCAATAAAACCAATCACTCTTGTTTACACTTGTAATGTATTTAAATTACTCCAAAGAATAAAAATGTTCTAATATCAGTCCTTTAAGCTGCACTAGAGATTCCTTACTCATCCTAGGGCTTGACATAACTTGTGCAGAGACCCTAAACCTAATGTTTTTGTTTTTTAGTAGAGAAAGAATCCAAAGAAAATAAATTGCAGACACTATACACATAACACTTAAAAGTTTCTTTTTTAAATTAATTTTTATTGAGCACATTTCATGCAACATTTCTTAATCAAATTTAGACTCATTACCCCATCCATGCCCACCCCTTACACTGCCCACCCCTGACCCCTGCCAGAGCTCATGGATTCTGCCATACATGTTAAGTTCTGTCTTGCACCTTTTTCTCAGTCTTTTTAAAAAATTTCTTATTTATTTTGTGTGTGAATGTACAGTCTGCATGTAGGTTTGTGCACCCATGTTGTGCAATGCCACAGAGGTCAGAAGAGGGTGTCAGATTCCCCTGGAACTGGAGTCAAAGATGGTTCTCATCCACCATGTGCGTGCTGGGAATCGAACCCGGGTCCTCTGCAAGAGCAATCGGTGCTCTCAACCGCTAGGCCATCTCTCCAGCCCTTTTTCAGTCTTTTATAACCTCTTCAATGCAGAAGTTTACTGTTTCGGTTGGTTCTTTGAACAGGTTTTTCTCTCTTTTTTTGTTCCCTTAAATTTTATATTATTCCAAAATATGCATATATATATATATATATATATATATATATAATATTCCACACATAAATCAAAATTAGAAAGTCTGAAAATAAACTACAGGTTAAGTTTCCAAAACATGTTTAGGGATTCACATTTAACGTAAAGTGCATGCAGGCAAAAAGAAGTAACTTTACTATCTTTTTTTTTTTTGAACATGAATACATATCTCCCACCCATATATGGTAACTACAATGTGTGAATATTGTAGTTACAATATTGTAACTGTACAATGTTGTACTACACATCTGTACAATGTGTAGACCTACCAAGGGTAGGTCAATTCTACAGCCCTAAGAGATTCACATTAAATAGCACAGTTGTGTACAGATACAATGAAATATGATAATAAAGTTGTTCAGTTAGCCTGACCAACTGGGATTTGTGTAGCATAACCACGATGAGGGAAAACATTCCCCCCCGCCCTTTTTTTTTTTTTCTGGACTGTGTTACTGACTTCATTGTAAGCAATACATGGCTTTTGAGTGTCCATCCATTTACCGCAAAGTTCATGATGTCATTTGTTTTTTTTTGGTCTTTTCGAGACAGGTCTCCCTGTAGCCCCAGCTGGCCTTAACTCGGTCTGTAGACCAGTCTGGCCTTGAACTCAAAAAGATGTCATCTTTCTTTCACCGCTGCATAGAACCCTTGTATACAAATGTACCCATTTTTGTTATCCAGTATCACTGAGGGAGCATTTGGGTTTGGCTTCAGCTCTTTGCTATTGTGAAGAGAGCTGTAATAAACATAGGCTGTGGAGTATCTTTGCCAGTAATGAGTGTTCTCTGTTGGGTATTACCCAGGAGTGGTATGGCTGGGTCAGGTGGTAGGCTCATTTTTGAATCTATTTAAGGGGTTCTCCACACATGCTGTTCCAAAGTGGTGTACAAGTTTACATATCCGCACCAGTAGTATGGTGAGTGTGCCCCTTTCCCCACAACTTCTCCAGCATTTGGATGTCTTTGTTTCATTGATCTTGGCCAGTCTTATTGAGAGTGAGATGATACCTTTTTTTTTTTTTTTAAGTTGGTTGTTCATTTCATTTTATATTATTAATGATGAGTTGAAGCAACACTTTTTAAGATGTTTCTCAGCCATCTTTACCTTTTATGAATGTGAAGTGCTCTGTTCAGCTCTTTACTCCATCTTTTGAGTCAGTACATTTGTTTTCTTACTTACTTGGTTTTTTAAGTAGTTTAATATATTCTGGATGTTAATGTCTTGTAGATGTTAGATAATTTAATTTGTTCTCTATTTTTTTAAATGTGGGACTTAGGGCTATAAATTTCCCTCTTAAGACTGATTTTAATGTATCCCACAGGTTTTGTTGTGTTGTATTGTCATTTTCAATTTAGTTCCAGGAATGCTTTTAATTTCATTATTTCTTCCCTGATCCATTCATTATTCCAGGATTGTTTCAGTCTCCAATGTGTTCTTTTCTTATTAAGTTTGTGTCTTATCCTGGTGTTAATACTTGAGCTTCTATGCACTGTGGTCTGATAGAATGCATGAAATAATTTCAATTCTTTATGTATTTGTTGAGATTTCTTTTGTGTCCCAAGTATGTGGTCAATTTTGAGAGAATGTTCCATGGGGTGCTGAGTGGATAAGTATATTCTTCGGTGTTTGGGGTGGAATATTCTGTAATATCTGTGAGGTCCATTTGGTGTATTGTATTGTTTCAGTTCTGATGTCCTGTTTTAATTTTTGTCAGTTGACCTATCCAAGGGACCTCAGTGGGGTATTGTGAAGTCCCCCACTATTAGTGGGCCTAGGATTATAATCTGTTGTCTTGTTGGGTCACTGTGGAAGTTGTGTTTATAAAGTTTGGTTGCACCAGAGTTTGGTGCATATACATTTAAGACTGTGAATATCTTTCCTGGTTAAATTGTTTCTGTTTGATAAGGATATAATGGCCTCCTTTGGTCTTTTCTTGATTAATTTTACCTGAGGTCTATTTTGTCTGATCATTAGCATGAGCAACACCTGCTTCTCTTCTGGTACCATTTGCTTGGAAATATTTTTTCTCTCTCCATCCTTGTCACTCGTAAGGTGGTATCCTGTCCTTGAAGATGAAATGGGTTTCTTGTAGGCAGCATATAGATGGATTTTCTTTCCTAATCCATTCTCCCAGTCTATGTCTTTTGATTGGGGAGTTTAAACCATTAATATTTAAGGTTATTATTGAGAGATGTGTGTTGTTTCCTTTCAACTTTTGCATTATTGGTCTATGTATTTATTTACTCTGTTATGCTTTAATTTCTCTCTTGGGTTGCTTGAGGAGAGTTGCTCCTTTCCTCTGTTCTTTGAATTGCTTCGAGTATTTTCTGAAATTTTTTTGACATGTGTTCTTTCATTTTGTTTATGTCCTGAAAGATTTTTCTTTCTCCTTCAACTATGATTGACATTTTTGCTGGGTATAGTAATCTGGGTTGGCATCTAAAGTCATTTTGCACTGGGAATACTTTGGTCCATGTTCTTCTGGCTTTCACAGTTTGCACTGAGAAGTCAGCTGTGATTCTGATGGGTTTCCCCTTGTATGTAACTTGTTGTATTTCTCTTGTGGCTTTCAGTATTTTGTCTTTGTTTTGAGCATCAAAACAAAGTGTTTTAACTATGATATGACATGGGGAATTTCTTTTCTGGTCTTGTCTATTTGGTGTTCTATGTGCTTCCTGTATTTGTATGGGTTTGTCTTTTTCCAGTTTGGGGAAATTTTATTCTATTATTCTGTTGAGGATCTGATCAATACCATTCTCTTGGGATTCTTCTCCTTCCTCTTTCCCTATGACGTGGAGGTTTGGTCTTTTAATAGTGTCCCACATTTCCTGGTTGTTCCACTCTTCTGTGTTTTTTTTTTCAATTTTCATAATCTTTACTTGAGGTTTCTAGCTGCACTGTTATCCTGTAGGTCTGATATTCTTTTTTCTGCTTCATCTAATCTGCTTCTGAGGGTTTTTCCCATCCTTTCCTGCTGATCGCATGAGTGTTCAATTTCCTTTTTCATTTCATCCTGTGATTTCTTCAGTATTTCCACTTCCTTTTGGAGCTTTTCATTCTCTTCTTGGAGCTCCTTGCTTTGCTGGTCAGTTTCTTTTTTCCTTTCAGCCTGAGATCTTTTCGGTGTTTCCATTTCCTTCTGAAGTTTGTCATTCTCTCCCTCTAGTTTTTTTCAGGGTTTGTATTTATTGTCCTTTAGTTCTTTTCAGAGTTTATCATTCTTTCCTTCTAGTTCCTTCATGAGTTTTTCATTCTCTTCCTTTAGTTCTCTGATTTGTTTTTTATATTCTTTGATTTCTTTGAATATGTCTACAATTGTTCTTCTAATGTCAGTGTCTTGGTTTCCTTCCAGAGAGATCTGGTTGTTGGGATCTTCTACAGGAGTGGTTGAGTTCGGTGGGGATTTATTATGACCTTTTCCCATATTGTGGTTTTTCATTGTGTCTTTGGCATGTGGATTTCTTTTTATTGTTGTTTTGTTTGTTTGGCTTCTATTGCTAATCTCAAATGTTAATATGGAGGACTGGTTGGTCACTCAGTTTCCTTCCTATTGGAAGGAAACTGAGTGACCTCAGCTTTGGCTATGCAGCCTAGAATCACTGACACTGCACCTGCTGGATCATCCAAACCACAGCAAACCACAGCACCAGCAGCTTATCCTCTCCACCACAGTACAAGTAGCTTGAGTGTGGGAGGGGTTACTCCTTTGGCCTGCCCACCAGACCCCACCTGGCCACCAAATGTGTGTACCACTGTCTGTCCCTCTATCCATGCACACAGTTCTTCTCTATGGTTCTAGAGGTGGGCAGTGGATCCCCTGGGTGGGCTGCAAGGCTGCAAGTGGGACCTCACCTGGTCACCAAGTGTTAGAAGTTTCTGTAAATAAGAAACTTTCAGAAACTAGTTAACTCTTATTTCATAGATAAAGGAAACTAGAATTATCTGAGATTCATCAAAAGTCAGCAAGCTAACAAGTAACAGAAATGTGAAAGATGGGCAGAGGAGATGGCTTAGTCAGTAGAATTTGACCTCTAGACTCCACACTTTAAAAAACTGGGCATGGTAGTAAGGAACCCCCAAAGTTGTCTTCTGACTTTAACATGCATGCGCGCGTGCACACACACACACACACACACACACACACACACACACACACCAGAATTAACCCAAACATGCACAGATACATATGCTATACCCATAAAAAATATGATAGAGAATCTGAGAGATGCCTCCACAAGTACATAGATTCAATTTTTTTTCTGTGAGACCCCTATGTCTGTTCATAGACTTTGTTACTGCTATTTATTTTTGCTTATTGCTTGATACCAAGGCTAGATTTCAGCTCAGTGAAGTCTAAGTTAATGTTCCTGTTTCAGGATCAGATATATAATTCTGTTATAGAAATTCAATGCATTGGGGTAGAAAAATGGCTCAGCTGGTAAAGTGCTTGCTGCACAAGCATCAGGATCTGAGTATAGATCCCACCCACATAACTGGCCAATCTAGGCAACTGGTGAGCTCCCAGATTCAGTGAGAGGTCTTGTCTTAAAAAATAAGGTGAAGAGCAACTGGGAAAGACATCCAGTGATGACCTTGGCTTCCACACACATGTGTACCCATATATGAACACATTATATATATACACATACACACAAAATTTGAGCATATTATGTATGTGAAATATAGTCTTGGGGCTGGAGAGATGGCTCAGCAGTTAAGAGCACCAATTGCTCTTGCAGAGGACCCAGGTTCAATTTCCAGCACCCACATGGTGGCTAAGAAACATCTTGAAGCCGGGTGTGGTGGCGTTTGCTTTTAATCCCAGCACTCAGGAGACAGAGGCAGGTGGATCTCTGTGAGTTCAAGGCCAGCCTGGTCTACAGGGCTAGTTCCAGGCCAGCTGGGGCTACAGGGAGACCCTGTCTCAAAAACACCAAAAAAAGAAAAAAAAATAGTCTTTGAACAGATGTGGAAAATTAATGTGAAGTTTCACATTAATAGGCAAATATGCCAAAGATTTAATGTAGAACTTACAATATATGGATACTCAAGAAATTATTATTGTGATGACAATGTCAAAATATGTAATTTACTGAGAGCATGCTATAGTCTTACTATTTGATGCCTTAATACATAACATTCTTTTTAAAATATTTTATTATTTTATACTTACAAGTATATTGCCTGGATGTATATAAGTGCACCTATGTCATGTAAGAGGTCAGAAGACAGTGTTAGAACCCCTGGAACTGGAGTTACAGATAGTTGTTAGCCACCATGTAGGTGCTGGGAACCAAATCTGGAACCCCTTCAAGAGCAGCCAGTGCTCTTAAGTGCTGAAACATCTCTCCAGTCCCATATTGTAACATTCTCAGGAGATATGTACCTATACTTCTTTTTTTTTTGTCTTTTTGAGACAGGGTCTCCCTGTAGCCCCAGCTGTCCTGGAACTCAATGTGTAGACCAGGCTGGCTTTGGACTCACAGAGATCCACCTGCCTCTGCTTCCTGTGTGCTGGGATTAAAGGCATGCACCACCATGCTGGGCTACCTATATTTCATTTTATAGATGAGGAACTTGAAATGCCATGCTCACATTTACAGAGTTGATAAGCTGGAAGCTAGAGTTCAAATTTCAGTCTAATGACCACGAAGTTTATACCTTCAAATGACCATACTACCAAATAACTATAGGAGCCATCATTAATAGGGATTTGCCATGTGGGAATAAGTCTGTTAAATAATATAATGCCAACTGTCGTAACTACCCTTTGTGGTTGATACTTTTATAGAGGTATACAAAATGATATTTAATACCTTTAGAAGCAACTCACCTAACCAGAAGAAATTAAAATGCATTCAAAACTAGGTAGATTTTAGGGAAACCCCTAGTGCTCTAGCAATCTAGGAAAGACTTGATTTTTTTCCTTCTCTCTTCCTTTATAAAATGAAGCCTCAAAGAACAGCTTACTTCAGTTGTGAGATTTCCAAATAAGTATAATGAATACAATGAACACTTATATAACTATTAGTTCTAAGCTCTAGTAGATTCGTAATGTAGATTCCCAAAGGTAAGAGAAAAATTGGAAAAAGAGACACATAGTATTGGAAATTAAGTCAGCCTAACTTCAAGAAATGAACCTGAACTGAGACAGTAGTAAGAGTGAATGAAAAATGGCAGTCTGGGCCAAGCAAGAAAAATGGCAAAAGCTATTTCCAGCCTAAGTCTGAAGCACAGTAAGGATGACAGACTGTCTTTGTATAAGAAATGAACAATGTAAAATATTTTATTTCTATTTTCAAGACAACAGACATTTTCACACCTCACTGTAAATAAGAAGGCACATTTGGGGAACATTTTAGAATTATATATGTAAACATGTCTATGATATATACATATATATTGTTTTTGAGTAAGTAGAAAAGGAGCACAATGCTCATTAGCAGACACTTGCTTTTCACAACAAAATACCTTAATTTTTCTAATAGGGTTTTGTTACAAAATAACAAAACAATATAAGGGCAAAACTGCCTGATGTGAAATGATATAGGAATTAAAGAATGAATGGTGAGAGAGAAGAAATTCAGGAGAAAGCAATGTATTAAATAAAAACTAAGGGAGCACAGAAAACCACAAGTGGCCAACATGCAGAGAATGTTGCTGCAGACTGCTTATTCTGAATTGACACCTATATCAAAGTTCAGCCAGCCAAGGTCTACGGATCATTGTGGAAGGGGGCAGAAAGACTGTAAGAGCCTGAGGTGTCTGACTGACCACAGGAAACAGTTTTCTAGACAACTGGTCAGTTACTTATAGGAACTGAGAGCAATGGTGACAACATGCGCAAATCTCACCTAAACTCAAGCCAGACAAAATCCCAGCATAGACATGGGGAAGTAAGAAAGCCCAGCTCTACCTAGGGGAAGTGCTGGCAACTGACGGCTGCTGCGGGAGGAAGATGAGACTCTTGGCTGACCAAGCTCCAGCGCATGAACCCACACTGAAGGGCATTTGAGGACAAGTATGACTCTAGAGGATACACACGCACGCGTGTACACACACACACACACACATACACAAATGGATTAGAAGTAGTAAGGAGAACTGTAGATAGGGGAGGGGATCTAAACATAATCAAATATATTATATGTTCAATAAAAATTAAAAAAAAAATCTAACATAAATTTTCCAGCTAAAGTTTTAAGAACAGAAAGTGGTCAGCCGGGCGTGGTGGCGCACGCCTTTAATCCTAGCACATGGGAGGCAGAAGCAGGCAGATCTTTGTGAGTTCAAGGCCAGCCTGGTCTACAGAGTGAGTTCCAGGACAGCTGGGACTACAGGGAGACCCTGTCTTGAAAAGACCAAAAAAAAAAAAAAAAAAAGAACAGAAAGTGGTCAACAATGCTAAAAGATGAAGAATGGCTAGGCCTAAAGTGTGTCTACCCTAATGACTATAAAACTTTGGAGACAATGAAGACTAACAGATTTACGGAAATGATAAAGGCAGATTATATGAAATGGATTAAGAAATGAATGGGAAACTAGGAAATGAAGGAGATGAACAGGGATTGCTCAGAAACAGCTAGATGGAAAAAGAAAACATGGCTAGGCAAGGGCTTGAGGGAACATAAACTGAGCGCATTGTCCAGGCTGCCAAATCTAGTGTTCCCTTCTGTTTAAACTGCTTTGTGCATGGTTCCCATAGCATCACTGTGTTCTTTGTGTGCAGGAGTAACTAGAGGTTGCAGCAGAGATAGGCACTCAACCAAAAAGCAGCCTATCTGTAGGTAGGGAGGTCACCTGTTACTAAGGGCACTGATACTTCCTAGTAAGTTAATCAAAGGAGGTTTTTCCATATTTTAGAAGAGGAATATAGAAAAGACTAAGCAGTTAAGAGTAAAAGAATATAAGAGGCACAGAAACAGTTTATGTTCCTGTTTTCTTTATTATTTTAATTTATGCCTAACATTCCACTAAATCTTTTTTGCCAAAAAGAAACTTAAGTGGACACATTATCTGTTTCTTGTAATCAAAAGAGCTTAAATACCATGGGAAAAAAACTCAATCTATTTGTAAACTAACAGTACACTTGATACTATATACTTAAAATAACATGAAATATCATGTATAGTTCCATAGGTTGACTACTAAAAATAAATCTTTAGAACAACAGTTTCCCATACCATCTTGCACAAGAGAATTCCTACATATAACCTAAGACTTTCATGACAAAACCTCAAAACAAAACAGGATTGTATTCTGTGCAAAAGTAAACTGATTAAAAATTAAAGAAATCAAAAGGCTACTGGGTATTAATACAACGCCAAACTTCAGACTGATGGCTAAAGAACATCACACCCTTTCTTAAACTCAGACCTACCGCACATATTATATCTGTTTTTCTGAGTTTTCAAAGTCTTAGTTAGAGTCTTACAAAATACTGGAGATGGTGTCCTGGAATACCGCCAGCTTGTGAACAGTGGGTTGCATGTGCTGAAGAATAGACAGGAGGCGGATACTCAACCAGCTGTTACAGACTGAAGCACAGAGAACTGGAGTGTGGGGGGAGCAGGGGTGAACTTTAAAAATTCATTCAGAGAAAAATGTATGCAGAATATTTCAACCTAGTACAATAAGTAACAGAAGTGACTCTCTAGGCATAGATTACCCATAAATTTATTTAAAAATTCAATATTTCAAGCATCAGAAATTTTATGTAGTAATTACAATAATCAAAAATCATATTTTGTGGGTCTGGAGAGATGGCTCAGTGGTTAAGAGCACTGGCTGCTCTTGCAGAAGACAAGTTTGGTTCCAGCAACCATATGGCTCTAACAGCTGTTTGTAACTCCAGTTCCAGGGGATCTGACAGCCTCTTCTGGCCTCTTCAGGCACTGCATGACATAGGTGCACTTATACACATGCAGGCAAAATACTCATACACACAAAAATATAAATAAAATATTTAAAAATTATATTTTGATAGTACATAACCTGAACCTCAATAAGTATGCAGATTATATGCAATATAATGGAAAATAATTTCAAAAAGCTCAGTACACAAATACTTGAATACCTGTTTTGTTCATGTAATGTAATGAAGTATGTCAACCTTACTTTCATAGAATACATGAATCCCTACTTTCAAAATTTACTGAAAAACAGCTGTTTAAAGATTTAATTTTTTCGGGGCTAGATAGATGGCTCAGTGGTTAAGAGCACCAACCGCTCTTGCAGAGGACCGGGGTTCGATTCGCAGCACCCACATGGTGGCTAAGAACTGTCTTTAAGCCAGGTGTGGTGGTGCATGCCTTTAATCCCAGCACTCAGGAGGCAGAGGCAGGGGGATCTCCGTGAGTTCAAGGCCAGCCTGGTCTATATAGTGAGTTCAAGGCCAGCTGGGACTACAGGGAGACCCTGTCTCAAAAAGACAAAAAAAAATTGTAATTTTTTTCAAGAGCATTCGTAGTTTTAAATGACCTCTTTTGTTTTAAATACCAATTTCTGTTATATACAAAATTTTGGTACAATTTGCTTTGACCATCCTCTATCTTCCAAAACTCCCCTAGAAGATAAACACTTCTGTTTACATTTTAGCTCAATACTTGATAAAGGAATAATTGCCTCTGTTCCATCATATAAAGCTGTAAGGTAGTAATGTTTCCCCACCTTACAGTCTCTAAAGTAAAATATTTTAAATTTTTGTCTGCAAAATCTATCCTTTAGCCACAATGAATCCAGGAACTCTTGATGACAGATATAAAAACTACTTTTCCAAAATAGTAAGCTGCTTCATGAGATACTCAGTAAAACTTATTCTGTCAAATAAGCAAGCAAATGTATCTGTGTATTATAAATTTAAACAGCAATCTTTAAGATATCTTGGTTTAATATCACTAAAAAATACATCAACTTGTTATGTAATGGGGGAATGTTAAGTAATCTTTCCTTCCTTCCTTCCTTCCTTCCTTCCTTCCTTCCTTCCTTCCTTCCTTCCTTCCTTTTGGTGATTTTTTGAGTCAGGGTCTCCCTGTAGCCCCAGCTGACCTGGAACTCACTCTGTAGACCAGGCTGGCCTTGAACTCACAGAAATCCGCCTGCCTCTGCCTCCCAAGTGCTAGGATTAAAGGCGTAATGTTTCTTTTTCCCTAGATACAACTCTACTGTTAAAATGTGAATGCCTAAACATGTTTTGGAACTAACCTATAATTTATTTTCAGAATCATAATTTTGGTATATGTATGGCATGTATATATGCATATTTTGGAGCAATACAAGTTGGAGGGGAATAAAAAGACTGGTTCAAAGAACTGACTAAAACGGTAAACTTCTGCCCCAAACAGTAAACTTCTGCATTGAAAAACTTAAAGACTGATAAAAAGAGGCAAGACATACATGGCAGAATGAATGAGCTTTGGAGGGGTGGGGGGCATGAAGGGGGAATGGGTCTAAATTTAACTAAGAAATGTTGTATGAAAGGCACAAAACTTTAATAAAAAAAGATATCTTGCTTTATCAATTTTTAAAATAAACTGACCTAAGCTATCAGTCAGGGTTGTATCAGATATAACGGCCTCAACTGCATTTAGAGTCCATAAAAGAACTACTTTAGGTCTTGTTACTAAAGACATTTTCTGGTTTTGTGCTATTTTTCCACAGTTCTCTATTAAGATGCTAGACTACAAAATCAGATGCGTTGGGGCTGGAGAGATGGACCCGGTTCTTAGCACCAACATGGCAGCTAAGAACCGTCTTAAGCCCAGGGTGGTGACACCCACCTTTAATCCAGGCACTCGGAAGGCAGATCTCTGAGTTTAAGGCTAGCCTGATCTACAGAGTGAGTTCCAGGCCATCTGGGGCTACAGGGAGACCCTGTCTCAAAAAAAAAATATCAGATTGTGTTAACTTTATATCCTTCTATTAAGATATGGAGAGTCACCTAATTCCAAGGTGTGAACATCCTTCCTAAACAGCACCAGCCTAAATCAGAATTCTAATATGGGCCATATCTTTCAAAGGATAGTAAGAAATAAAGATATAAATTTTGAAATAACCTTTTATTATCACTTAATTGCCACAAGGCTCACTGAAGACATGGTTTGCTTTTATCTGTAAGGCTCTAAGCTTAAATTAAAAAAAAATTTTTGACACTATAAAAGTGACAATGCCATTAATCTTTTTTTTTTTTTTTTGAGACAGGGTCTCCCTGTAGCTCCGGTTGNGGTGCTAGGGCTGGAACCCAGAACATCACGTTGTGCATGGTAGGAAAGTGCTCTACCATTGAGCTACATTCCCAGCCAAACTACATTCATTCCAAATAAAATTTTTGACTGCTGACTAAAATGTCACACAGATCTATTACCCTACCCTGTGGTGCTAGGGCTGGAACCCAGAACATCACGTTGTGCATGGTAGGAAAGTGCTCTACCATTGAGCTACATTCCCAGCCAAACTACATTCATTCCAAATAAAATTTTTGACTGCTGACTAAAATGTCACACAGATCTATTACCCTACCCTGTGGTGCTAGGGCTGGAACCCAGAACATCACGTTGTGCATGGTAGGAAAGTGCTCTACCATTGAGCTACATTCCCAGCCAAACTACATTCATTCCAAATAAAATTTTTGACTGCTGACTAAAATGTCACACAGATCTATTACCCTACCCTGTGGTGCTAGGGCTGGAACCCAGAACATCACGTTGTGCATGGTAGGAAAGTGCTCTACCATTGAGCTACATTCCCAGCCAAACTACATTCATTCCAAATAAAATTTTTGACTGCTGACTAAAATGTCACACAGATCTATTACCCTACCCTGTGGTGCTAGGGCTGGAACCCAGAACATCACGTTGTGCATGGTAGGAAAGTGCTCTACCATTGAGCTACATTCCCAGCCAAACTACATTCATTCCAAATAAAATTTTTGACTGCTGACTAAAATGTCACACAGATCTATTACCCTACCCTGTGGTGCTAGGGCTGGAACCCAGAACATCACGTTGTGCATGGTAGGAAAGTGCTCTACCATTGAGCTACATTCCCAGCCAAACTACATTCATTCCAAATAAAATTTTTGACTGCTGACTAAAATGTCACACAGATCTATTACCCTACCCTGTGGTGCTAGGGCTGGAACCCAGAACATCACGTTGTGCATGGTAGGAAAGTGCTCTACCATTGAGCTACATTCCCAGCCAAACTACATTCATTCCAAATAAAATTTTTGACTGCTGACTAAAATGTCACACAGATCTATTACCCTACCCTGTGGTGCTAGGGCTGGAACCCAGAACATCACGTTGTGCATGGTAGGAAAGTGCTCTACCATTGAGCTACATTCCCAGCCAAACTACATTCATTCCAAATAAAATTTTTGACTGCTGACTAAAATGTCACACAGATCTATTACCCTACCCTGTGGTGCTAGGGCTGGAACCCAGAACATCACGTTGTGCATGGTAGGAAAGTGCTCTACCATTGAGCTACATTCCCAGCCAAACTACATTCATTCCAAATAAAATTTTTGACTGCTGACTAAAATGTCACACAGATCTATTACCCTACCCTGTGGTGCTAGGGCTGGAACCCAGAACATCACGTTGTGCATGGTAGGAAAGTGCTCTACCATTGAGCTACATTCCCAGCCAAACTACATTCATTCCAAATAAAATTTTTGACTGCTGACTAAAATGTCACACAGATCTATTACCCTACCCTGTGGTGCTAGGGCTGGAACCCAGAACATCACGTTGTGCATGGTAGGAAAGTGCTCTACCATTGAGCTACATTCCCAGCCAAACTACATTCATTCCAAATAAAATTTTTGACTGCTGACTAAAATGTCACACAGATCTATTACCCTACCCTGTGGTGCTAGGGCTGGAACCCAGAACATCACGTTGTGCATGGTAGGAAAGTGCTCTACCATTGAGCTACATTCCCAGCCAAACTACATTCATTCCAAATAAAATTTTTGACTGCTGACTAAAATGTCACACAGATCTATTACCCTACCCTGTGGTGCTAGGGCTGGAACCCAGAACATCACGTTGTGCATGGTAGGAAAGTGCTCTACCATTGAGCTACATTCCCAGCCAAACTACATTCATTCCAAATAAAATTTTTGACTGCTGACTAAAATGTCACACAGATCTATTACCCTACCCTGTGGTGCTAGGGCTGGAACCCAGAACATCACGTTGTGCATGGTAGGAAAGTGCTCTACCATTGAGCTACATTCCCAGCCAAACTACATTCATTCCAAATAAAATTTTTGACTGCTGACTAAAATGTCACACAGATCTATTACCCTACCCTGTGGTGCTAGGGCTGGAACCCAGAACATCACGTTGTGCATGGTAGGAAAGTGCTCTACCATTGAGCTACATTCCCAGCCAAACTACATTCATTCCAAATAAAATTTTTGACTGCTGACTAAAATGTCACACAGATCTATTACCCTACCCTGTGGTGCTAGGGCTGGAACCCAGAACATCACGTTGTGCATGGTAGGAAAGTGCTCTACCATTGAGCTACATTCCCAGCCAAACTACATTCATTCCAAATAAAATTTTTGACTGCTGACTAAAATGTCACACAGATCTATTACCCTACCCTGTGGTGCTAGGGCTGGAACCCAGAACATCACGTTGTGCATGGTAGGAAAGTGCTCTACCATTGAGCTACATTCCCAGCCAAACTACATTCATTCCAAATAAAATTTTTGACTGCTGACTAAAATGTCACACAGATCTATTACCCTACCCTGTGGTGCTAGGGCTGGAACCCAGAACATCACGTTGTGCATGGTAGGAAAGTGCTCTACCATTGAGCTACATTCCCAGCCAAACTACATTCATTCCAAATAAAATTTTTGACTGCTGACTAAAATGTCACACAGATCTATTACCCTACCCTGTGGTGCTAGGGCTGGAACCCAGAACATCACGTTGTGCATGGTAGGAAAGTGCTCTACCATTGAGCTACATTCCCAGCCAAACTACATTCATTCCAAATAAAATTTTTGACTGCTGACTAAAATGTCACACAGATCTATTACCCTACCCTGTGGTGCTAGGGCTGGAACCCAGAACATCACGTTGTGCATGGTAGGAAAGTGCTCTACCATTGAGCTACATTCCCAGCCAAACTACATTCATTCCAAATAAAATTTTTGACTGCTGACTAAAATGTCACACAGATCTATTACCCTACCCTGTGGTGCTAGGGCTGGAACCCAGAACATCACGTTGTGCATGGTAGGAAAGTGCTCTACCATTGAGCTACATTCCCAGCCAAACTACATTCATTCCAAATAAAATTTTTGACTGCTGACTAAAATGTCACACAGATCTATTACCCTACCCTGTGGTGCTAGGGCTGGAACCCAGAACATCACGTTGTGCATGGTAGGAAAGTGCTCTACCATTGAGCTACATTCCCAGCCAAACTACATTCATTCCAAATAAAATTTTTGACTGCTGACTAAAATGTCACACAGATCTATTACCCTACCCTGTGGTGCTAGGGCTGGAACCCAGAACATCACGTTGTGCATGGTAGGAAAGTGCTCTACCATTGAGCTACATTCCCAGCCAAACTACATTCATTCCAAATAAAATTTTTGACTGCTGACTAAAATGTCACACAGATCTATTACCCTACCCTGTGGTGCTAGGGCTGGAACCCAGAACATCACGTTGTGCATGGTAGGAAAGTGCTCTACCATTGAGCTACATTCCCAGCCAAACTACATTCATTCCAAATAAAATTTTTGACTGCTGACTAAAATGTCACACAGATCTATTACCCTACCCTGTGGTGCTAGGGCTGGAACCCAGAACATCACGTTGTGCATGGTAGGAAAGTGCTCTACCATTGAGCTACATTCCCAGCCAAACTACATTCATTCCAAATAAAATTTTTGACTGCTGACTAAAATGTCACACAGATCTATTACCCTACCCTGTGGTGCTAGGGCTGGAACCCAGAACATCACGTTGTGCATGGTAGGAAAGTGCTCTACCATTGAGCTACATTCCCAGCCAAACTACATTCATTCCAAATAAAATTTTTGACTGCTGACTAAAATGTCACACAGATCTATTACCCTACCCTGTGGTGCTAGGGCTGGAACCCAGAACATCACGTTGTGCATGGTAGGAAAGTGCTCTACCATTGAGCTACATTCCCAGCCAAACTACATTCATTCCAAATAAAATTTTTGACTGCTGACTAAAATGTCACACAGATCTATTACCCTACCCTGTGGTGCTAGGGCTGGAACCCAGAACATCACGTTGTGCATGGTAGGAAAGTGCTCTACCATTGAGCTACATTCCCAGCCAAACTACATTCATTCCAAATAAAATTTTTGACTGCTGACTAAAATGTCACACAGATCTATTACCCTACCCTGTGGTGCTAGGGCTGGAACCCAGAACATCACGTTGTGCATGGTAGGAAAGTGCTCTACCATTGAGCTACATTCCCAGCCAAACTACATTCATTCCAAATAAAATTTTTGACTGCTGACTAAAATGTCACACAGATCTATTACCCTACCCTGTGGTGCTAGGGCTGGAACCCAGAACATCACGTTGTGCATGGTAGGAAAGTGCTCTACCATTGAGCTACATTCCCAGCCAAACTACATTCATTCCAAATAAAATTTTTGACTGCTGACTAAAATGTCACACAGATCTATTACCCTACCCTGTGGTGCTAGGGCTGGAACCCAGAACATCACGTTGTGCATGGTAGGAAAGTGCTCTACCATTGAGCTACATTCCCAGCCAAACTACATTCATTCCAAATAAAATTTTTGACTGCTGACTAAAATGTCACACAGATCTATTACCCTACCCTGTGGTGCTAGGGCTGGAACCCAGAACATCACGTTGTGCATGGTAGGAAAGTGCTCTACCATTGAGCTACATTCCCAGCCAAACTACATTCATTCCAAATAAAATTTTTGACTGCTGACTAAAATGTCACACAGATCTATTACCCTACCCTGTGGTGCTAGGGCTGGAACCCAGAACATCACGTTGTGCATGGTAGGAAAGTGCTCTACCATTGAGCTACATTCCCAGCCAAACTACATTCATTCCAAATAAAATTTTTGACTGCTGACTAAAATGTCACACAGATCTATTACCCTACCCTGTGGTGCTAGGGCTGGAACCCAGAACATCACGTTGTGCATGGTAGGAAAGTGCTCTACCATTGAGCTACATTCCCAGCCAAACTACATTCATTCCAAATAAAATTTTTGACTGCTGACTAAAATGTCACACAGATCTATTACCCTACCCTGTGGTGCTAGGGCTGGAACCCAGAACATCACGTTGTGCATGGTAGGAAAGTGCTCTACCATTGAGCTACATTCCCAGCCAAACTACATTCATTCCAAATAAAATTTTTGACTGCTGACTAAAATGTCACACAGATCTATTACCCTACCCTGTGGTGCTAGGGCTGGAACCCAGAACATCACGTTGTGCATGGTAGGAAAGTGCTCTACCATTGAGCTACATTCCCAGCCAAACTACATTCATTCCAAATAAAATTTTTGACTGCTGACTAAAATGTCACACAGATCTATTACCCTACCCTGTGGTGCTAGGGCTGGAACCCAGAACATCACGTTGTGCATGGTAGGAAAGTGCTCTACCATTGAGCTACATTCCCAGCCAAACTACATTCATTCCAAATAAAATTTTTGACTGCTGACTAAAATGTCACACAGATCTATTACCCTACCCTGTGGTGCTAGGGCTGGAACCCAGAACATCACGTTGTGCATGGTAGGAAAGTGCTCTACCATTGAGCTACATTCCCAGCCAAACTACATTCATTCCAAATAAAATTTTTGACTGCTGACTAAAATGTCACACAGATCTATTACCCTACCCTGTGGTGCTAGGGCTGGAACCCAGAACATCACGTTGTGCATGGTAGGAAAGTGCTCTACCATTGAGCTACATTCCCAGCCAAACTACATTCATTCCAAATAAAATTTTTGACTGCTGACTAAAATGTCACACAGATCTATTACCCTACCCTGTGGTGCTAGGGCTGGAACCCAGAACATCACGTTGTGCATGGTAGGAAAGTGCTCTACCATTGAGCTACATTCCCAGCCAAACTACATTCATTCCAAATAAAATTTTTGACTGCTGACTAAAATGTCACACAGATCTATTACCCTACCCTGTGGTGCTAGGGCTGGAACCCAGAACATCACGTTGTGCATGGTAGGAAAGTGCTCTACCATTGAGCTACATTCCCAGCCAAACTACATTCATTCCAAATAAAATTTTTGACTGCTGACTAAAATGTCACACAGATCTATTACCCTACCCTGTGGTGCTAGGGCTGGAACCCAGAACATCACGTTGTGCATGGTAGGAAAGTGCTCTACCATTGAGCTACATTCCCAGCCAAACTACATTCATTCCAAATAAAATTTTTGACTGCTGACTAAAATGTCACACAGATCTATTACCCTACCCTGTGGTGCTAGGGCTGGAACCCAGAACATCACGTTGTGCATGGTAGGAAAGTGCTCTACCATTGAGCTACATTCCCAGCCAAACTACATTCATTCCAAATAAAATTTTTGACTGCTGACTAAAATGTCACACAGATCTATTACCCTACCCTGTGGTGCTAGGGCTGGAACCCAGAACATCACGTTGTGCATGGTAGGAAAGTGCTCTACCATTGAGCTACATTCCCAGCCAAACTACATTCATTCCAAATAAAATTTTTGACTGCTGACTAAAATGTCACACAGATCTATTACCCTACCCTGTGGTGCTAGGGCTGGAACCCAGAACATCACGTTGTGCATGGTAGGAAAGTGCTCTACCATTGAGCTACATTCCCAGCCAAACTACATTCATTCCAAATAAAATTTTTGACTGCTGACTAAAATGTCACACAGATCTATTACCCTACCCTGTGGTGCTAGGGCTGGAACCCAGAACATCACGTTGTGCATGGTAGGAAAGTGCTCTACCATTGAGCTACATTCCCAGCCAAACTACATTCATTCCAAATAAAATTTTTGACTGCTGACTAAAATGTCACACAGATCTATTACCCTACCCTGTGGTGCTAGGGCTGGAACCCAGAACATCACGTTGTGCATGGTAGGAAAGTGCTCTACCATTGAGCTACATTCCCAGCCAAACTACATTCATTCCAAATAAAATTTTTGACTGCTGACTAAAATGTCACACAGATCTATTACCCTACCCTGTGGTGCTAGGGCTGGAACCCAGAACATCACGTTGTGCATGGTAGGAAAGTGCTCTACCATTGAGCTACATTCCCAGCCAAACTACATTCATTCCAAATAAAATTTTTGACTGCTGACTAAAATGTCACACAGATCTCTCTCAAAGTACAACGATGAACTTAAGAACAACCAATTATTCATTAAAGGCTCATCATAAAACATTCTGCCACACAAGAGTTATTTCATCCATACACTCAACTGTTATGCTAGGAAAAAAAGGTGAAAAAACAGAAGCCAAAGCTCTCCAGATTCCTCAGCTCCACCCACTTCCTCATTCATCCTCCCTTGAGTTTTCTCTCCTCAATTCTAAAAATAAGCAAGTTAATTTTCAAACATAAGGCCAAAAGAAGTTGCTAATTCTGGTAGCAGTAAGCTATATCCCCTTTGAAGCTATTTTTTGTTCTTCAAAAAGAAATTTTTATGACTTTAGATATATACCAGTCCTGAAGAGTTCAGAGTACATGATATCCCTTAATTCTGTATGTAATGATAAAGTCAATATATGCAGAGCTTTGCGATAGAGGGCTACAAAGGAAAGCACCAAAATAATACTAGCAACGGCAGGCTGGCTTAAAATTTTTTCAGCATGCTGCCTTTGTTTGCTTGCTTGCTTGCTTGTTTGTTTTGTTTTGTTTTAGTTAGGCTCTCCTTGTAGCCTCAGCTGGCCTGGAACTCACTAAGCCAGGCTGGCCTGGAACTCATAGAGATCCATGCTGCCTCACAAATTCTGGGATTAAAGGTGTGCACCACCACACCTGGCACAGATGCTGCTTTTTATGTGTATTAGTTTAGATTTCAGATCTACCACACAAGGTAGGTACTATAATTTTTCTAATTTTATAGACAAATAATTATTGCATAGCAGTCTCACATTTGACATTTTTGGAGATTTTCTGGGTCACAATTTATAACAACCACTATTCCCTAATTGTTAAATACAGTTAAATGATGTTCTAAATCTTGGGTTAAGTATGAATGGAAGGATGAACAGATATGTTCATTCTGGCTTTGTAGCTTAAAAAAAAGCTGAGAGACTTTATAATACACTCAAAATTAGACACCCAGGAGATTTATATAGCTACCAGCCTGCTTTCCTTAACTCTTTAAGAGACATTTAATCTGTCTTTAGGAGATTATTTTCTGCTTGTCAGACTGCTTTGTTTTCTACAGAATTTAATTATATATTTATGTCTCTCCAGCCCCGAAACCTGTAGTTTATTAAATTATGATATATTCACTATTATAATTTTCATTCTTCCCCATATGACCACATCTAGATGGTCACAAAGGACACACAATTTTCCATAAATAAGACTGTTCCAAATGCCAAGTTGAGAAGCTTTTTCTGGAAAACTTAAGTCCTTTTTCTATTTGAGTCCTCCTCCTCTTTCTCCTGTTTCCTAAGGGCTCCTCCCTCCCTTGCAGTTTATTCCATGGTCAATACTCCAATGGACAGACTCATCACCTCAAGCATGAACCACAGTCCTCTTTCCTTCACTTTTTTCCTCCTGCCTCCTCAAGTTAAACTATACTCTATGAGCAATTTCATTATGTTGTTCCTCATTAACCATGGGGAAAATGTCCAAACTTCTCTGCCTAGTGATCTGGATCCAGCCCCCTAGCATTCTTTCTTACCTCCCACAAGTCCCCAGCATGCTTCCATTGGGCTTGCTTTACTGCTCCTTAATTTTTCTCTTTAAGGCTTGCTTATGTTATTTTCCCCACAGTTAACTTTGCCCACTTTCTTTTGCTCATCTAAATCCTATCAGCCCTTCAACAGCCAGCCAGCTTAAATAATTACTTTTATTTCAAGGCCTTTCTTCACAGTTCTGTACACACTGATCTATAATACAAACTGTTTGTGTAGCTTATTGTGGCTTCTACACACTGCTTTGCTCTTTATGAATTAGCCATGAATCCTGAGGAAGGGACCTTTTTGTTAAACCTTATCTGTGTTTTCTGCAACATTCAGTGCAAAGCTTTATAAACATAACAGATGTTCAATAATTGGTAGCTACATCTTCATCTAGGGGTTCTATCAACCCCATTTATATGCACAGCACAAACTGCTCATTCTTGCTGTCTACATTTCTCTTCATCTCCTCAAACTACATAAAATAAAGCTTTCTTGAACCCTTTTTATTTCTTGGTATCTTATTCCACAAAGAATCTCCCTTTTCCTATGCATCTGATTAAATACTGAAGAGGTCAAACTTGTCCTCAATTGGCACTTTTCTCTTTCTTATTCACCATATTTTTCTAGCATTTATATTAAATCAGCAACTAATTTATGATATTCTTCTCCACTTCAACCTGTCAACCATAGTAAATTCAATAATTCCATCAGCACCTTTTACATGTGTGGGTACACACACTTTCAAATTCTTTATTATCCTCAACTCAGTGGACTCACAGCTCTTCCTTGCATCACAAGTCTCCAATACTGACAGTCCTCTATATGGAGCTGCTGGAGCACTCTAATGGAGCCACTGGAACAGCCTTTCCTTTCAGAGCTGCAACGTGCCTACTTCTGCTGCATAGGTCCTTCTCATACACTGTTTCATGAACTTGGGATGCAGGCTGTAGCTAAAGAATACAGACTCTTGGGCTTTGCCCACTGAGCTTCTACTTCAGGACATAAAGCATCCGTTTTCAATCTTAGCTCTAAGAGGAAATTTAACTAATTTTAATGCCTGAGCTTCATTCCCAGAAATTCTGATTTAAAAGCCTGCATCTGGGCCTGCATAATGCTCTGGTAAGTTTCTCTGGTGATTCAACTGCGCGTCAAAGGTCAAAAACTAGTGAATTAGGTGAGATGAGATGTGTGAGTCAGGACCTTAACATGCACTGAAGTAACTCTGTGAAGTTCAGTTTGAAAACACTGTGTTAGGCATCTTTTGTCTAGAACTAGACTTCTTCACACTTGGGTAGTTTTTGGATACAACATTCGAGAGCTGAACTCTCTAAGCATTCTCTCTCTCTCTCTCTCTCTCTCTCTCTCTCTCTCTCTCTCTCTCTCTTTTGGGGGGGGTCTTTTTGAGACAGCATCTTCCTTTAGTCCCAGCTGGCCTGGAGCTCGCTATGTAGACCAGGCTGGCCTTGAACTCACAGAGATCCGAGTGCTGGGATTAAAGAAGTGCGCCACCATGCCTGGCATTCTCTCTCTTATCCTGGACCTTTCTCTAAAATTCTGGGATATAGCTTAAACTTTTAAATCTTATTTATGCTCAGCATATTCTGGCCTTTATTTATTTTTGTGAGCTGCCATTCTTACTTGTTCCCGCCCTGTCATAAATGTGGCACACTAGCGTTCTGGAAGGCCACAATAACAGGACTACTTGAACTGAGTCATAAACTCAAAAAGACAGAGCTGTTAACCTAAGCAAAAAAGAAGAATCACTAAACCATACCTCCCCCAAGTTACTGATGTCAATTAGGTTACTAAACAAACCATGAGTTCTGTTTAACCCCAATGAGTCTAAAAACAACTTAACGGCCTGGCGTGATGTCCCACACCTTTAATCCTAGCACTCTGGAGGCAGAGGCAGGCGGATCTTTGTGAGTTCAAGGCCAGCCTGGTCTACAGAGTGAGTTCCAGGACAGCTGGGGCTACAGGGAGACCCTGTCTTGAAAAATAGCCCCCCCCCAAAAAAACTTAACAGGCAACAAACTGTCTTTCCCAGTCAGCGTTATCCCATCAAGATTCCCCAACACCCAACACAGAAAGGCTTCTCCACTCCACTGGTGAACTCAGTCTTCCCAGTTCTCACTTTCTTGACCTTCAGAAGAAGCAAGCATATTTTTTTTAGGCTGTTTACTGTGATGCTCAAAATTTCACCTCTGAAAAGTCTCTCTTTCACAAATACACATACGTGTATTGTTTTCTTAATGTACCATCTAAACAAAGGAATAGAACTAATGCTGAAAGACCTTATAGGGCACCACCAGAGACTGTCCTCACCAGCTCCAGTTATCTTTCGAAATGTTCTTAAATTAAAAAAAAATCCTTAAATGCACTTGTCTAGTCCATAATAATTTATTGATAAATTCAAAGTCCTGAAATAAATGTTTCTGCAACTCATTTGGTGGCAAAAGTATGAACCTGACTTCTGACTTGAGATGAGATGAGGCAAGGAATGGACCTTATTCCATTTAGTACAATCACACGTATACTTTTTGCAGTTTTAAATCTGAGTGACTGGGGAGAACCGTCTAGGGCTTCACTGTAGGTACTCCGTGTGTTATATGTACTTAGTTACTGTCATAAATTCGAGAAATGTGAAATTCTAGACTCACAGCCTTCAGATGTTAGACCTACATCCACACTGTATCAACCTTCCGGTTACACCAAAACTAAACCCATTCAGGTAATTGTTTCTAGAAGCAGCACTTTAAAAAATAGCCACCTTATAAAAGAACTGTTAGGAGGCTAGAGAGTTGGCTCAGCAGGTAACAGTGCTTGTCCTTTGGCATGAGGATGTGAGTTCAAACCCTCAGAACCCAGGTAAAGCTGGGGGCAGTGTGCATCTGAAATCCCAGTGATCCTATGGGGAGATGGGAGGCAGAGCAAGCAGAAGCCCCACATCTGCAGGCCAGGGCATGAAGCTGCAGAACAAGAGACCCTGTTTCAAACAAGGTGGAAGGCCAGGACCACTCTGGTAAATTTTCCTCTGACCATAGGTTCTTCTCTCTCTCTCTCTCTCTCTCTCTCTCTCTCTCTCTCTCTCTCTCACACACACACACACACACACACACACACACACACACACACACCAGGCACACAGAAACATACACATAAATGCAACGTAAATGCTGCTAAATAAGATGACATCAGGAAGGTGGTGACACAGGCATTGGAGGTCCCCCTCAGGGGCATCCTGGGTTCCACGAGGACCAGGTTGTCTCCTGCAAATTTAGCAGTGACACCCGCTCTTCTACCTTTGATACTGGGGCTGGCACTGCCCTCAACAACCACTTTGTCAAGCTCATTTCCTAGTATGACAACGAATTTGCCTACAGCAACAGGGTGGTAGATCTCACAGTCCACATGCCTCCAAGGACTAAGAAGCCCTGGACCACTGACTCCAGCAAGACCATCCCAGCAAGAGAAAGAGAGAGGACCTCAGCTGAGAAGTCCTTGACCCAACTCAGCCCCCAACAGAATGAGTATTACCCTTCACAGTTTCCATCCCAGACTCCCAGAAGAAGGGGAAGGGCTTAGGGACCCCCTACTCTTTTGAATACCACCAATAAAGTTCACTGTAGCCCAAATAAATAAATAATTTAAAAAACACATTGGAACATTATTTGACAGTTAAAAAGTTCCTTCATGATAAGGATCTGAAAACCTAGGGCACCAGCATCAGGAAACACTACTAGAGAAGCATTTGACTAACAAATTCCTTCAGAGCACTTCCCATGCTAATCCCTAATCCCAGCTGCAATTTACCAACCAATCACAGCTACACTCTTAAATGTGTGTCACCACTGTCCACAATTTGCACTGACTTAAGGTAAAAGAGCCATCTTTAACCATTTCCAGTCATCCCAGCTTTAGACATTTTTGAAAAGCCTATCATATCAAATCGTAACATTATTCCAATACTAACACTTTAAAGAAGAGTGAGCTATTTTAGTAAGTTCTTAGTCATTTAAGAAGGCGGTTTAGGAAACTAATTGCAAGTAGGAATTAAAAAATGTATAATGTTCCTTAAACTTTTACTATTTTGTCATGTTCAGCTTGATGACAAGTTATAACCTTTAAATATATATCAAAGCAAACTTATAAAAAGTATTTAAATATTATGTCAAATAAAAATGTTAAAATCAGAGGTTAATTTTGTATCGTTTTCCTTAGTAACCAGAGTCACAACCACCAGGGCAAAAGCGGAAGGGAGAGAAGGGGATGTCCCATGACATCATTTGGCAGGATGCAGTTTGAAGGCTCAGTGCGCCTTCCAAAGAATTCTAGCAAAATCCAGCTGGGAAATTACCCGTCAAGCTTAGGTAACTTGAGTTTTAAAAGAAGAAAAATCCTCCCTCTTGGAAGTCACAAGTCTATAGCATATGAAAAAACAAGATCATCAGCATCTACCTCCCACTACCCTGAGAGCAACGGAAAGGTCACAATTAGGTGGAAACTCGCCTTAGAGTCTGTTCTCTGTGAAGTGGGAAGGCGCAGGAAAGGAACCGAGCGAGCGCTACCTCGGCGCCTCCCCGGCAGCTTTCCATCTCCGCGGAACCCACTCCCGCCCGCTCCCTCATCCAACAGATAATGCAGTCTTTAGAGAAAGTGGGGGTCAGACCCCATAAAGCAACCGGGACGCCGGGAGGCTGGGAAGAGGACCCAGGGCCGGAGCGTGCAAGGTGCGGCTCCCCGGGGGCGCTGGAAGCGCACCCCTTCCCTCAGAGTCCGCAGCCGTCGGTGCGCCCCGCAGCCCCCGCCCGCACCTACCGCGGCCGCGCCGGCCGTCACTATGGGTGGCAGCCTCTCGCGCTCCGGCTCCTTCCCCTTCCGCTCTTCAGAGGGGGCCGCCGCCACCGCCGGCGGCGCGGCGGACGAGGGGTCCCGAGCCGCCTCACTCATGTCCGGCCCGGCGGGCGGCAGGGACGCGAGGCGGCGACGGCGGCGGCGGCGGCGGCGGTGGCGGCGGCCGGACTGCAGCCGGGGCTGGCGCTGCTGCTGCCGCGGCCGCGAGAGGGCTCTGGGCCGCAGCTTCCAACCGCCGCCGCCGCTCCGCCCCCGCCAGCGGCCTGGAGCGCGCGCCCGAGTCCCGACGCGCGTGCCCGCACCCCGCGCGCGTCCCACGCCGACAGCCCGGCCGCCCCCGCGCGCGCGGCTCCCAGACACAGGCTCGCACACTCTGCCGCGCGCCGCTCCCACGGGTGCGCCAGGCCGCGGCCTCTAATCACCCCTGGGACCCACAGACGCGTGGCCGCGAGGGGGGCCTGGCCGCCATGTTGTCTACCGGCTGTCAGGAGGGGGACCCGCCGGCGGGGCCTCCCGGAAGGGCCTGGATTCGGGGGCGACGGGGCGAGGCCTGTGGAGGGTCGGACGCTATACAGAGTGTGGCCCTCTTGGGGCGGGACGGACCCCAACTCTCCCACCTCTGGCCTGTGGCGCCTCGAGCCTGGGGCCAGCTGGGGCACGCGGACCCGGCTTGGTGGCTTTGGCCTTTTCAACTCGTCTGTCCGCTGGGGTCCGGGTCCGGGCTACCCCGGGTTGACCTTCCCTTCTCTCGGTCCCTGGAGAGGCTGCTTGCCTGAGCATCCTCAACATCTTTAGAGATGCTGAGGTCCTTATTTGTAGGACCTGCCTCAGTCTACGAAGAAGTCTGGGGTCGGAGGAGGACAAAGCGACATTCTTCTCCCAACCTTCCACCCCCCCCCCCGCGACGGACACACACACACACACACACACACACACACACAGAGCAGGGCAGGACTGCTGGGCCACACTTTCCATTTCTGTGCCTTGATCCCTTTTGATTGCCAAATCCGCCTCTTTCTTCCCCTCCTGCGCCTACATTTCGCTCTCCTCCCGCATCCTGGTGTTCCTTTCCTAGCCCTTGTTACAGATGGACCTACCAAACTGCTGAGTAATCCTTAATAGCAGTGGCTATTACGTTAAATAGCAATGGCTAATAACGTTAAAACCGAAGAGCTTTAAAACATTAAAATATTTAGCACCTTCACCATGAAAATACGTAGACAATTTCCTTTCTTGTCGCCCCCTCCTTTCCTTTTATCAGTCTACTGGAGTGGCACAAACACCTGCTGATCCAGGGGAAATGAGGGAGTAAGAATTCACTAAAAATAGAAGTCTTTGGATTTTAGGCGAGACTTCATTATTTTATTCTATTCGAGAAGTGAGTTTTCTAATTTAAGGATACTCAGATCCAAAGAACAAAAAATATCGCTGAAACGAACTCAAAGGAGATATGAAAGGGGTCATTTTTTATAAATTAGAGTTGTTGCTGTAAATATTAGCTATAATTTCTCATGAGATAGGGTTGCATGTTTTTCAAGCCAAGTATGTGTAACTAGCAATGTAATTAATAGGATAGTTCCTATTCTGTATTGCATTAGAAATGGTAAATTCTGGCTTTCATTTATGGGAAAGCTTTCTAGTTTTAATATAGTTGTTACCATATATATTCCCTATTGACTATCAAAAGATATGGACTATCATAAAGTGGTCAACAAAATAAAGTATCTCAGTACCAATTATCTTTAGAGTCCACTGGTGTACTGTTTTGTAGCATGTTCTTTTTCCATTCTTTTTTTCTTGAATTCTTTTTTCAGACCCTCCTCCTCCTCCTCCTCCTCTTCCTCCTCCTCCTCCTCCTTCTAATTCTTCTTCTTCTTCTTCTTCTTCTTCTTCTTCTTCTTCTTCTTCTTCTTCTTCTTCTTCTTCTTCTTTTTTGGTATTTTTTTGAGACAGGGTCTCCCTTTAGTCTCAGCTGGCCTGGAGCTTGCTCTGTAGACTAGGCTGGCCTTGAACTCACAGAGATCCGCCTGCCTTTGCCTCCCGAGTGCTGGGATTAAAGGCATGCACCACCACCCCAGGCTAGACCTTTCTTCTTAAACCTCTGGACTATCCCCTGGGGAAGAACAGACCATTATTTTCTACTGATTATGGATAAACAGTAACTTAAATGTTATAAAGTAAAGCCTTTATTTTACATACAATTCAAGATACATTGATACTATGTCTAGACTGATAGAACAAATACACGGGGTGGGGAGTATTATCTTTCCTATTGTTTCTAACTAGATTTAGCAATTTGCTATTAAAATACTTGGATCAGAAACCAGTTTGATTATGAGCCTTATGCTTTCATTTTTCATGTGTGAGACTAAATGAAAGTGTTCTGTACACCTAGTCACATTCAACAGAACAAAAATACTCAAATATTGGCAAAACGAGAAGTCAGGAATGTTAATTTCTACTGCTGTTTGGAATACATCCACTGCTTAATTCACCTGGGAGTTTTATACATAAAATATAAGCAATGTGTTGATTTTATTTCCCCTTCTAGTAAATATATTGCTCTCAATTCACCACCTAATTCCTCTTTCATACAAGCTCCAGGATGAGCACCAGAGGGTGGAAGCCAGGGCTGATGCTAGGCTAGAGCTCTGGGAGAACTTGTGGGCTTGAAAGACACTCCTAGCTGCTACTCAGAGAGTTTCCGTGTGGTCCAGAGATGAGAAGAGTAGGCCAACAGCGAACTCTGGCTCTTCTGTCCAAACTTACACAGGGAACATGCCTTTCAGCTATGCCAAGTGTGATGGTCAAGCACAAATTAGAAGAACTGAGGACCTTCCTAAGTCCAGATAGAGCTGGACTTAGGTTTCCTGTCTTGATTCAGGAAGGTGAAATACCTAATTCCCTTGGGGTAAAATGAGATTTAGAGATTATTTCCATAGGAGAAAATCCAAGATGGAATTGTAAGGTAATGTAAAGTCTAAACTACAGGTAACTTCTATTTTAATTATATAGATAATATAGCAAACAATAGCAAAGTTGGTGTGGAAGATCATTTAAGAATGATTTAAGGGGCTCAGCAGTTAAGCACACTTGCTGTTCTTGCAGAGGTTTTAGACAGATCTCTCTTGAGACTCCATCTGGATGCCCTCTCTCACTGACCTCATCAACAACCTCAACATCTCTAACCCAAGTCTTGGTCTTAACCTGCCATCAAGTCTTGTCTTCAGTTTCTTACCTGCTCTAATTGCCACCAGAATAACCTCTTAAAGTATATATAATTTTTTGCCAGTGCTTTGTTTAAAAATGCCTTTCAAAGCCTTCAATAGCCTTTCAAAGCCATTTCAGTAAAAAAAAAAAAAAAAAAAACCAACCCCCCTGGTCTGGCATTCACCTGAATTCTTTGCAAAAGAAGGCTTTTTCAGAATGCCCTAATTAGAGTCATTTTTTCCCTTTCTGCTCCCAGAACATATTGTACATACTTACATTTGCATATTACATTGCATCTTATTTATTCCACAATCAACTCATGGAAAAAGAGAGGAAGCACTATGTCTAATTATTTCTTGGGTCCCACCTGCCAAGAATATACTATTTGGATTGCACTGTTAAGGTAACTCAATAAACTCAGAATAAATAAAGCAAGGTGTTTCTTTAATGAGGCTTGCAAAGGGACTCTGATACCATTTCCAAAGAGGAATTAGAAACATACTTTGAGGGGCTGGAGAGATGGCCAAGTGGTTAAGAGTGCCAACTGCTCTTGCAGAGGACCTGGGTTTGATTCCCAGCACCCACATGGCGGCTGAGAACCATCTTTAACTCCAGTTCCAGGGGAATCCGACGCCTTCTTCTGACCTCCGCGGCATTGCACGACACGGTTGCACAGACCTACATGCAGACAGTACATTCATACACATACAAGAATAAATAAATAAAAAAAGAAAAATACTTTGAGTAATAGACTACATTTGCTCTGATGATTTGGTCCTAGTATTGCTGATTTTTAATTAGAAAACCTATTGCTTTTATTTGTTATTGAAACAGAGTCTTGCCATATAGTCCAAGTTGATCCAAAACTCACTAAGTGATCAAGCTTGTCTCAAACTTATAGTGATTTTCATGTTTCTGCCTCTCAAGTGCTACAGTTACAGGTGCATGCCACCTCACCCAACCCTGGTATTGCTTTTTAAAAATCTCCATCTTATAGAACATTGCTGCCAATAGAACTTTCTGAAATGATAGAAATGGTCCACATCTCTACTGTCCTATAGAGCAGCCACTGATCGTATGGCTTTTGAACACTTGAAATATGGGTATTTGGGAAAATTGAGTTTGTAGTTTATGTCTGGCAGTCATGTGTACCTGGTGGCCCACCATTAGGTAGCTCTAGGTTATTATCTCAACTACAAAAGAGTCCCTCCAAATTAGTGGGACCCTGACTAAATGAGCTCCATTTAACTTTATTCTTCAGAGTACGTGCAAACCTGCCCTTCATAAAAGTAATGAAGGCAGATCTAAAAGCTCTGATAACAAACCTAAGAAGCTTAATTTTCATTCTTTTGGGTTTCCTTTAAAAAATACATTGTTTTCACAAGAGTTGCATTTATGGGCACAACAAATGATACTTGGCTACATCTTGTATTCCACTTGTGCTATGGAGAAATGATCTAAACTGAAAGAAAACAGTAGCAAAAATAGTAGGCTAGGTGTGGTGGTGCACACCTGTAGTACTTAGAAGCAGGTGGATCTCTCTGAATTCCAGGCCATCCTGGTCTACATATTGAGTTCCAGGCTAGCCAGGGCTACCTAGAGAGACACTGTCTCAAAACCTCAAACCAAAAGCTGGGCGTGGCGGCGCACACCTTTTTTCCCCAGCACTTGGGAGGCAGAGGGAGGTGGATCTCTGTGAGTTCAAGGCTAGTCTGGTCTACATAGCGAGTTCCAGGCCAGCTGGGGCTACAGGGAGACCCTGTCTCAAAAAGACAAAACAAAAACAAAAACAACAAACCAAAAAGCAAAACAATAAACTAACAACAAAAAGAAATGCTGAAATGGCTATACATGTTTTCAACTTAATTTGGATGGTTTCTCTTGATACCTCCAAAGGAATATATATATATATATAATATATATTNTAAGGAATAGTCTGTAGCTCTAGGTACAAGTTATCGTGAGAGTCCACGGGGGGACGGTTGGTAGCGGGGGGCGTTGGCCAATTCGGTTTTTTCTTGAACAATTCTTTTTCATGACACCTCCTCCTCCTCTCTTCCTCTTCCTCCTCCTCCTCCTCCTTCTAATTCTTCTTTTCTTCTTTTCTTCTTCTTCTTTCTTCGTTCTTCTTCTTCTTCTTCTTCTTTTCTTCTTTTTTGTATTTTTTGAGACAGGGTCTCCCTTTAGTCTCAGCTGGCCTGGAGCTTGCTCTTGTAGACTAGGCTGGCCTTGAACTCACAGACAAAGATCCGCCTGCCTTTGCCTCCCGAGTGCTGGGAAGTCAAGGCATGCACACCACCACCCCAGGCTAGACCTTTCTTCTTAAACCTCTGGACTATCCCCTGGGGAAGAACAGACCATTATTTTCTACTGATTATGGATAAACAGTAACTTAAATGTTATAAAGCAAAGCCTTTATTTTACATACAATTCAAGATACATTGATACTATGTCTAGACTGATAGAACAAATACACGGGGTGGGGAGTATTATCTTTCCTATTGTTTCTAACTAGATTTAGCAATTTGCTATTAAAATACTTGGATCAGAAACCAGTTGGATTATGAGCCTTATGCTTTCATTTTTCATGTGTGAGACTAAATGAAAGTGTTCTGTACACCTAGTCACATTCAACAGAACAAAAATACTCAAATATTGGCAAAACGAGAAGTCAGGAATGTTAATTTCTACTGCTGTTTGGAATACATCCACTGCTTAATTCACCTGGGAGTTTTATACATAAAATATAAGCAATGTGTTGATTTTATTTCCCCTTCTAGTAAATATATTGCTCTCAATTCACCACCTAATTCCTCTTTCATACAAGCTCCAGGATGAGCACCAGAGGGTGGAAGCCAGGGCTGATGCTAGGCTAGAGCTCTGGGAGAACTTGTGGGCTTGAAAGACACTCCTAGCTGCTACTCAGAGAGTTTCCGTGTGGTCCAGAGATGAGAAGAGTAGGCCAACAGCGAACTCTGGCTCTTCTGTCCAAACTTACACAGGGAACATGCCTTTCAGCTATGCCAAGTGTGATGGTCAAGCACAAATTAGAAGAACTGAGGACCTTCCTAAGTCCAGATAGAGCTGGACTTAGGTTTCCTGTCTTGATTCAGGAAGGTGAAATACCTAATTCCCTTGGGGTAAAATGAGATTTAGAGATTATTTCCATAGGAGAAAATCAAGATGGAATTGTAAGGTAATGTAAAGTCTAAACTACATGGTAACTTCTATTTTAATTATATAGATAATATAGCAAACAATAGCAAAGTTGGTGTGGAAGATCATTTAAGAATGATTTAAGGGGCTCAGCAGTTAAACCACTTGCTGTTCTGCAGAGGGTTTTAGACGATCTCTCTTGAGACTCCCATCTGGATGCCCTCTTCACTGACCTCATCAACAACCTCAACATCTCTAACCCAAGTCTTGGTCTTAACCTGCCATCAAGTCTTGTCTTCAGTTTCTTACCTGCTCTAATTGCCACCAGAATAACCTCTTAAAGTATATATAATTTTTTGCCAGTGCTTTGTTTAAAAATGCCTTTCAAGCCTTAATAGCCTTTCAAAGCCATTTCAAGTAAAAAAAAAAAAAAAAAAAAAAAAAAAACCAACCCCCTGGTCTGGCATTCACCTGAATTCTTTGCAAAAGAAGGCTTTTTCAGAATGCCCTAATTAGAGTCATTTTTTCCCTTTCTGCTCCCAGAACATATTGTACATACTTACATTTGCATATTACATTGCATCTTATTTATTCCACAATCAACTCATGGAAAAAGAGAGGAAGCACTATGTCTAATTATTTCTTGGGTCCCACCTGCCAAGAATATACTATTTGGATTGCACTGTTAAGGTAACTCAATAAACTCAGAATAAATAAAGCAAGGTGTTTCTTTAATGAGGCTTGCAAAGGGACTCTGATACCATTTCCAAAGAGGAATTGAAACTACCTTTGGAGGGGCTGGAGAAATGGCCAAGGGGTTAAGAGTGCAACTGCTCTTGCGAGGACCTGGGTTTGATTCCCAGCACCCACATGGCGGCTGAAAACCATCTCTTAACTCCCAGTTCCAGGGGAATCCCGCCTTCTTCTGACCTCCGCGGCATTGCACGACACGGTGGCACAGACCTACATGCAGACAGTACATTCATACACATACAAGAATAAATAATAAAAAAAGAAAAATATTTGAGAAAGACACATTTGCTCTGATGATTTGGTCCTAGTATTGCTGATTTTTAATTAGAAAACCTATTGCTTTTATTTGTTATTGAAACAGAGTCTTGCCATATAGTCCAAGTTGATCCAAAACTCACTAAGTGATCAAGCTTGTCTCAAACTTATAGTGATTTTCATGTTTCTGCCTCTCAAGTGCTACAGTTACAGGTGCATGCCACCTCACCCAACCCTGGTATTGCTTTTTAAAAATCTCCATCTTATAGAACATTGCTGCCAATAGAACTTTCTGAAATGATGGAAATGGTCCACATCTCTACTGTCCTATAGAGCAGCCACTGATCGTATGGGCTTTTGAACACTTGAAATATGGGTATTTGGGAAAATTGAGTTTGTAGTTTATGTCTGGCAGTCATGTGTACCTGGTGGCCCACCATTAGGTAGCTCTAGGTTATTATCTCAACTACAAAAGAGTCCCTCCAAATTAGTGGGACCCTGACTAAATGAGCTCCATTTAACTTTATTCTTCAGAGTACGTGCAAACCTGCCCTTCATAAAAGTAATGAAGGCAGATCTAAAAGCTCTGGTAACAAACCTAAGAAGCTTAATTTTCATTCTTTTGGGTTTCCTTTAAAAAATACATTGTTTTCACAAGAGTTGCATTTATGGGCACAACAAATGATACTTGGCTACATCTTGTATTCCACTTGTGCTATGGAGAAATGATCTAAACTGAAAAGAAAAACAGTAGCAAAAAAAATAGTAGGCTAGGGGTGTGGTGGTGCACACTTTAGTCAGCACTTGGGGCAGAGCAGGCAGATTCTGTTGTTCTGTGCCAGCCTGGTCTAATATATAGTTCCAGCTACCAGGCGGCTACCTAGGAGACTTTCTCAAAAACCTCAAACCAAAAGCTGGCGTGGCGGCGCAAACCTTTTTTCCCCAGCACTTGGGAGCAGAGGGAGGGGGAGCTCTGTGAGTTCAAGGCTAGTCTGGTCTACAAGGAGGGTTCCAGGCAGGGGTTGGGGCTACAGGAGACCCTGTCTCAAAAAGACAAAAAAAAAACAAAAACAACAAACCAAAAAGCAAAACAATAAACTAACAACAAAAGAAATGCTGAAATGGCTATACATGTTTTCAAACTTAATTTGGATGGTTTCTCTTGATACCTCCAAAGGAATATATATATATATATAATTAATAGATAAAAATAAGTAGTATATTTAGATTGCGAAATGAGTCTGCGTGCTGGTGATACTGCACATGGTGAAATTCGAAAAGCTGCTGCACTGAGAACGAAGGGACCCAATAACACGTGACTAATAGAGAGCAACAGCAGGAGGAAAGACAGACGGGCCAAGAGTGGAAGCATCCCAGCAATGGGCAAGGATACATTTGAGAGTTAAAAAAACCCTGTATATTCTAAGGAAGCTGAAGACATCAAAACAAAATGGCGGCCATTGTAGGTCATTCTTCCATTTTTGGTCTTGTTAAATAACTTTGTATTTGGAATGGCAATATGCCTAGTTAAAAGTTGTTTCTTCTCTGGACTTCATGTATGGAGAGGAGGCCATGTGACCTAATTCTGATCAATGAAGAGTAAGTGTCATAGGGAAAATATTCTGTATTCTTCCTTAAACTGAGAGTATGTTTAGATATGGTGCTACATCTTTAGAAGGACTCTGGAACATTGTTGACATTGTAAAACTGTATAGTAGTTTTAACTGCTTATAGTTATAGGATTTTTTTCTTTTACTTTTCAAATAAATCCCTATCTTGTTTAGATCCATGTTCAATTTTTTTCAGTCATTTGCAGTTAAACATATTCCTGTTACTGTTAACATACACACACACACACACACACACACACACACACATTATAAATACATAGTTGTTAAATTTTTGTCTTAATTCATCCCCCAAAAAGTGAGTTGGATTTGTATTGCTATAGCTTGTTATTTCAAAGCATGACTCTAATCAAGTAAAATATCTTTCTCTTCTGTAATATTTCAGGAAATATAATAACCTTTATAAATGCCTGAAATTTATTCTTCAGAGTTGGAAAAGATGCCTGTATATTTCAACTCTATGCAGTGGAGTGAAAATTGACTTTAGTTCTGTCTCTTCTATTTTTTTTTTTTTTTTTTTGTCTTTTCGAGACAGAGTCTCCCCGTAGCCCCAGCTGTCTTGGAACTCACTCTGTAGACCAGGCTGGCCTTGAACTCACAAAGATCTACCTGCCTCTGCCTCCGGAGTGCTAGGACTAAAGGCGTGCGCCACCATACCCGGCTAAGTCTCTTCTCATTTTTAACTACTTATGTGACTGTCAAAATTACTCTTTGAATTAATTTCCTTGCCCTTGAATGGATGTTTGTGAAGAAAAATGAAAAAACATACAAAAGGGCTTTGTGAACTCTGGTTCATTTTAATAAATATACCTTAATGGGCACTGCTGGGTACCAGAAACTGTGTTAAGCACTTTTTGATTGGGATGTGTGTTCTGTTCAAAAACCTATTTAAGTGAGTATTGTCCTGAAGTAAGACTTATTTCCATTTTATAGATGAGGGAAATAAGGAATCATAGAGTATTGTTTCTTCAGATTCCTGAAGTGTATATTTTTATTGAAGTATGTATAATTTATTGAAGTATAATTTAGTGAGAAATAGTTGACAGGTAATTACATAGATTTAGGGGATATAAGTGTGATGGTTTGATACCTATACTTTGTGAAACAATTATCAATTTGATTAACATCTATCACCTTGCATAATACTACTTTTTAGTGTGTGGTTAGAACATTTAAGATCTATTTTCTCAGTAAATTTCAAGTACATAATAAATACAGCATTATTGCCTATAGTCAGCAGAATTGTGAAGATGGCAGACAACACAGGCAGGAATTGTCTGCAAGAATCTCCAGAGAGTAAAACTGGATAACTGGTGGAAACTGGATAACGACCATCAGAATTTATGTGTGGAAATCACTAACTTAGTGACAGAGTAAAATGGGAAACTTAGCAAAGAAGAATGGAGAAATATCCAGAATCTTCCCAGGAAGGGTTAGTGGTTTGGAGAGCTTCCTCTCCTAGTGACAGGGAGTGAAAAGAGCCATACTCAGAAAGAGAGTGTCAGAAAATTTTGCACTGTATTCCTAATAACATACATTATTTTAAAGAGGGGAGAAAAGAGGAGGAAGAGAAATAAAAATTGTATGTGGCAGAAGGAAGAGTTCCAGCAAGAACACCCTCTCCTCTTGGCACTTGGCCATAGTAGTGGCAGGATGCCATTTTAAAAAGACTCTTGATGAGTTTGATGGTTTGATAGGCCCAGACTCACAGGAACTGCATTTTCAGGAAACTCATAGCAAGGGTCACAAAACTGTACACTGAAACCTGATCAGCAGAACATCTCTAGACTGTGGGAAAGAAACTTTGAATCAGAACTGCACAAAACTGAATGATGTTGAAAACCAGTTAAGAGCCCAGATCTTCAGGGAAACATGCATACAGATTCCAAGATGCACCCTTGACATAAGAAGGACTGGACACAGGGGCGGGACCAGCATTTGCCACTGGACTCCTAATGGTCTGCTCAGAGGTATGACTAGCATCTGTGGGAGACTGCCCACTGGGGATGTCAGAGGCTTCACAAGGGCCAGGCCACAGGTATAGAGAACAGTATTCCACAACATGATTCCTGAACCCACATTTGTTTTGTTTTGTTTGGTCTTTTTGAGACAGGGTCTCCCTTTTAGTCCCAGCTGGCCTGGACTTCACTCTGTAGACCAGGCTGGCCTAGAATTTACAGACATCTGCCTGTTTCTGCCTTCCGAGTGCTGGGATTAAAGGCGTGCACAACCATGCCCGGCCCGAACCCACATTTGTGACCAGCATCTAGGACTTGACCTGTGAGGGACTGCTTGATGATGAGTGTCTGTGATGCAACCTCGCAAAAAGACCAGCCAGGGGTGTAAGAGACATCTGGGGGTGTGAGGACAGCTGAGAGAGAGAGAGAGAGAGTTAAGGCTAGAACCTGTAAGTATCCTAGTCTTAGGTAAGTACTAGAGATTGTGCCTGTTGCTCCCAATACCAGTCTAGCAGAGGAAAAAAGACCTAAACTCTACTTAGTCCTTCTTGACCATTATAAACACTGCCATAAGAGAGATGGAAAAAAATCCAACTAATGGCCTAACCTCAGATGTGCAAGTTCCAACACAGAAATAAGAAAAGCAAAGGCAATGTGATTCCTCCAAAAATTGCTAAGCCCAGCAGTAATAGCTTTTAATGAGAATGAAGTAGATGTAATTCCATACAGAGAATTCAAAAGAATGATTCTAAGTATATGCAAAGAACTAAAAAAGAACACAAATTCCTAAATTCCAAAAGAGCAAAAGCAAATACCTGAATTAAATAAGTCAACACAGGATACAAACATGGAATTCATTAAGGAGAAATTTAAAAGGAAAAAACCCCCTGAAATATCTGGACTAGAGAGATGGTTCAGTGGTTAAGAGCATTTACTGCTCTTGCAGAGGACCAGGGTTCCATTCCCAGCACCCACATAGCAGCTAAGAACCATCTTTAAGCAGGGCATGGTGACATATGACTTTAATCCTAGCACTCTGGAGGCAGAGGCAGGTGGATCTCTGTGAGTTCAAGGCCAGCCTGGTCTACAGAGTGAGTTCCAGGACAGCTGGGGCTACAGGGAGACCCTGTCTCAAAAAACAGAAACAGAACAAAACAAAACAGAACACAAGCCCCACAAGCCTGAAATACCAGGAACGAAAATTTTAACAAGTAAAACCAAACCTCCATGAAAAGCTTCACCAATGGAATGGACCAAAATTGAGAAGAGACTATCAGGTTTGAAGATATGGTAGAGGAGGAATTGGATTATTGAAATGGTGATAAAGATAAAAGAAAGTATGAACAGAACATTCTAGATCTGTAAGACTCTGTGAAAAACTAAATCTATGAATCACAGCCATAGAAAAACAAGAAGAATCCCATGCTAAAGGCATGGAAAACATTTTAAACAAAACCATAGCAGGAAAATTTCTGAGTCTAGAGAAAGAGATGCCCAAGTACAGGAGGTATTTAGAACATTAAACAGACAACACACACACACACACACACACACACACACACTCACCCCACACCTTGTATTATAATTAAAACACTAAATATATAGAACAAAGAAAATATATTAAAAGCTTCAAGAGAAAAACACTAAGTCACATTTAAGGTAGACCCATCAGAATATCAGTTGATTTTTCAACAAAAACTTGCTCTAAAGAGAACTGACAACCCAGACAAAATGACATCATACTTTATAAAAACAGGCTCAAAGAATTCTTGACCACTAAGCCACTTCTACAGAAGATACTTGAAGGAATCCTTTGAACTGAAGAGAAATATAAACATGTCTGTGAGGTTGCAGGAAAGAATATACCGTGCCAGAACAGTAGTTAAACAGATAAGGACTAACTTGGCTCTTCACAAGGGTGCTTCATGTTGTGTTCTTTGAGAATGCTGCTGCCTGGAATGGTGTACTACCTATGCGGCTGAAGAGTTCTGAAAACTACAGTGGGCACTGTGGATCCTTCCCATTGTCTGTTTCTCCTTATCTTGGTACATACCCTCCTGACCCATTCTCATGCACTGTAGGGAGAGATGTCTCCACGATCTCATTACAAGGTGTGGATGAATTACTTAGAGTTAGTCACAGTTAATGGAAGTCCATCTCTTTACCACAGCAATGAACTCAGGAACAGACTCTTACACCAATTCGGATTAGTAAGGGATAAAGAAGTGTTTTCAGAGCTTTTAATGGAGGATGCTTCTTTATACAGAGAACTTGTACTTGTAGTCCACAACAGTCATCTGTACACTGAAAGTAACAACCTCTTCCCTCCCCCAAGATGTGGAAGTTCTCAGGGAGTAAGAGATAATTCTCTTCAGAATAAAGTTGATGCCATGGATGACAGTGAGAGAGAAAACAAAGAAACTGTATTTTCTTATGTTATTGAGGATCCACTCAACTCCTTTGACTCATTAAATCTCTTAAGAGAATATATATATATATTTATTTATTTATTTATTTATTTATTTAATTATTTATTTATTTATTATTTACAACCAAGTAAGTGCTAGTTGCTATGATAACTTTTGGGTGACCTCAGGAATATTCACTTGAATAAGCCACTATCAGTGACTATGTAGTAGGTGGCAGTGCAACCACTTTAATATATTGGGAAGATTTCATTTTCAGAGAGCAGAGGTGCTTGCTTCATAAACTTAGTTTTCCAAACTTTTAAGTAAAATACATAGGTTTTAATATAAGTTTAACTAAGTCATGTTTAATGAATTATATTTTGACAGTTTAAGTCATTTGTCTATAATATGTCTGCCAAAGATAAATACTGTTGAAACTTAAATGCCTTGCCATCATAGGAAATGATTTTGTTGCAGCTACAATGACACCAATTTTATGCCTTTTATGCAGTAAAGTAGAGTAAATGGGTTTCAAGTAGTCATTACTCAGTGAAAAAATTGAACTGTCACATTAAATAGTCAACATTCAGATCAGGAAAACTTAAACAAAACCCGCAGTTCTTTTATTCTTCAACTACATATAAGTAAAAAAAATGCTATGTAAAGGCACTGTTGTTTTGCCTTTTCAGATATAATCTCATCATATCTATATTCTGTCCATGAAATAGTGAAATGTCAGTTAAAATGGACATCCAAGGCTGAAAACCTGAATTTGATCCCAGTGCCCCCCATACATCACACTAAATGAAAATATATAAAACTTTTTTAAATGGACAGAAACAAACTGTATTGTTTATCTTAGAAGATTAAACATTTAAACACTCCAGCCACTAAGCATGATGTCACAGGCCTGTATTCCTAGACTTGGGAAGCTGGGGCAATAGGATGAAAAGTTTTAAGGCCAGCCTGGGATACTGGCAAGTTCAAGGCCAACCCAAGCCTTGAACTATACGATAAGACTCTGTAAAAAAAAATCCAGTAAATTAAAGCTTATTGATATTTTTAATGTTAATTGAATTTACATTCAGTTACTTGAATATTGTATTAGTTAAGAGTTCTCTAGTTCATTAGAACATGTAGACTGAAAATATATTAAAAAAATTTTTTTTTAATTTTTTATGTGTTATGAGTGTACTGTTTGCATGTAGGTTGGTGCACCCATGTCATGCAATGCTGCAGAGGTCAGAAGAGGGTGTCTGATTCCCCTGGAACTGGAGCTAAAGACAGTTCTTAGCCGCCATGTGGGTGCTGGGAATTGAACCCAGGTCTTCAGCAAGAGCAGTCGGTGCTCTTGACTGCTGACCCATCTCTCCAGCCACGACTGAATATATATTAAAAGGAAGTGTATTAGATTGGCTTACACAATAGGAGATGGGTAGTCCACAATGGTCCTCTGCATACTGCAAGCTAACCCAGTAGCTTCTTGGTTCAGAAAGCTGAATGCTTCCGCAGTCCAAATCTGATTAAGAAGGCCTGAACGATTCCTGTATGTCTTCAGATCATGGTGGAAGGTTGAAGAAATTGGGTGTTAGTGTCAGCAAATGGTGGCAGCTGCAGCAGCAGCAGAGATGTGCTCACAGTCAGGAATGAAGGAGGCAGGGAAAAGCAACCTTTCTTTCTTTCTCTTTGTTTAACAAAAAAGGTATTTGTGCGTGCATGTGTGTGTGTGTGTGTGTGTGTGTGTGTGTGTGTGTGTGTGTGAATGTGTGTGTGAGTGTGTGGTATATACACACATCTATGTGTGCATGGGGTGGGGGGTTGCATGTACCTGTGCATACAAGTGGAGAGTGCCACTCTTTACCTGGGACACAATTTCTCGGTTAGGCTGATCTTCCTATCTCTGCCCCCAGCAGAGCTCAGGTTGCAAGTGTGCATCAAATGTCTGGTTTGTTACATGGGTGCTAGAACCCAAACCCCAATCCTCATGACCACCCAGCAAGTGCTCTTAACCACTGAGCAAGCTTTCTAGCCCCAGCAACTTTTCATTGGGACCAACTAACCTTTTATCTGGGCTGCTACTAAAGAGTTGCCTCTCCCTCAGTTAATCCTTCCGGGAAATACTCTCACAGACCCACCCAAGACACGTCTCTTAGTTGATTCTTTTTTTTTTTTTTTTGGTCTTTTTGAGACAGGGTCTCAGCTGGCCTGGAACTCACAGAGATCCACCTGCCTCTGCCTCCCAAGTGCTAGGATTAAAGGCGTGGCAATCCACCATGCCCGGCTTTCTGAGTTGATTCTTAATTCAATCAAGCTGACCAAGATTAACCATTACAAAGAGATCAGTGTATCTATTGCTAATATTTTACCTACATAACAAATATGACATTTTATAAGGAAAAGACTGGAGAGAAAAAAGGATTGAAAACAATCTTAAGATGATTTTGGTAACATTTCAACTCGAACTTTTTTTTTTTTTCCTTTTTTTTGTGTGTGGTATTTTTGAGGCAGGGTCTCCCTTTTAGTACCAGCTGTCCTGGAGCTCGCTCTGTAGACCAGGCTGGCTTGAACTCACAGAGTTCCACCCACCTCTTCAACTTGAACTTTTAAAGGACCTTAATTCCATTAAATAAATTAATCTTGTATGACTCTAAAGCCCTTATTTATGACATGGGTCTGAAATCTTGCTGTCTGGCACATTGGTCTCTAAATGACTGACTCCTTGCAGCAGGAATTTCCTTGGACAGGAAGGTAGGGAGAGTTTCTAAATGGTCTCTAAACATGTCCCGCCCTCTTCTCAACCCTGTTACTTGATAAGCTCTCACTCCTGTGATTTTGTTACAGTAGGCGGCCCAGTGGACCTTAAGATAGGGAATTGACCAGGTGCCCTCATATAAGCAGTTAGGTGGTGGGAACTGGAGTGCTTTCACTGGCTGGCAGATGAAACTAGATGTGCAGACTGGGGTCTGTGGCATTGCTTCCTTGGTGATGGGTGGGGTGGGGGTGTTACACATAAAAACAACATGAGCAATCTTTTAAAGAGCTGAAAAATGCCCCTGGACCCAGCCAGAAAACAGGGACATTAGCCCTACAACTGCAAGGAATTGGTTTCTACCAAGAACTACAATGATCTTCTAAGCAGATTCTCCTATAGTGTCCTGTGAAGAGCCAGAGCAGCTGGCTCCCTGATCTCCGCTTTGTGGGACTCTAAATAGAGAACGCAGCTAAATCTGCCTGAGCCTCTGACCAACAGAACTGTGATATGGTACATGAATGTTGTTTTAAGCTGCTAAACGTGTGCCATTTTAAAATATGTTATTTTTATTTTATGTGTTTGAGTATATTGCCTGCACCTGTGTGTAAGTGCACCTGTGTCATGAAATGCCCACAGAGGTCAGAAGACGGGGTAAGATCCCTGGGAACTAGAATTACAGCCAGTTGGTAACTGCCATGTGAGTGCTGGGAATGGAAACCAGATCCTCTGCAAGAGCATCCAGTACTCTTTTTAAAAATATATGGGGCTGGAGAGATGGCCTAGCGGTTAAGAGCACCGACTGCTCTTGCAGAGGACCTGGGTTCGATCCCTAGCACCCACATGGCAGCTGAGAACCACCTGTAACTCCAATTACAGGAGAACTCCAGTTCCAGGGGAATCCACACCCTCTTCTGACCTCCGCAGCGTTGCACGACACAGGTGCACAAACCTACATGCAGACAGTACATTCATACACATAGATAAATAAAATAAAATAAAATAAAATACTTTTATTGATGTTTTGTGTATTTCATACATCATTTCTCAGTTCAATTTAGACATTTTCCCCTTTCCCTGCCCACCACCTCACCCCAGTTCATGCACTCTGCCATACATGACCTGCATTTTTCTCTCCGTTTCTCCAAAGTTTTTCTCTGCAAAGGTTTGTTGTCCTAGGCAGAATTCAACCACATCAGTCCATTCCTTGACCCAGTTCTCATGCTGCTATGATTCAC
>VZQC01015225.1:402890-420620 GCA_009823505.1 Rhizomys pruinosus | reverse complement strand
AAAAAAAAATCCAGTAAATTAAAGCTTATTGATATTTTTAATGTTAATTGAATTTACATTCAGTTACTTGAATATTGTATTAGTTAAGAGTTCTCTAGTTCATTAGAACATGTAGACTGAAAATATATTAAAAAAATTTTTTTTTAATTTTTTATGTGTTATGAGTGTACTGTTTGCATGTAGGTTGGTGCACCCATGTCATGCAATGCTGCAGAGGTCAGAAGAGGGTGTCTGATTCCCCTGGAACTGGAGCTAAAGACAGTTCTTAGCCGCCATGTGGGTGCTGGGAATTGAACCCAGGTCTTCAGCAAGAGCAGTCGGTGCTCTTGACTGCTGACCCATCTCTCCAGCCACGACTGAATATATATTAAAAGGAAGTGTATTAGATTGGCTTACACAATAGGAGATGGGTAGTCCACAATGGTCCTCTGCATACTGCAAGCTAACCCAGTAGCTTCTTGGTTCAGAAAGCTGAATGCTTCCGCAGTCCAAATCTGATTAAGAAGGCCTGAACGATTCCTGTATGTCTTCAGATCATGGTGGAAGGTTGAAGAAATTGGGTGTTAGTGTCAGCAAATGGTGGCAGCTGCAGCAGCAGCAGAGATGTGCTCACAGTCAGGAATGAAGGAGGCAGGGAAAAGCAACCTTTCTTTCTTTCTCTTTGTTTAACAAAAAAGGTATTTGTGCGTGCATGTGTGTGTGTGTGTGTGTGTGTGTGTGTGTGTGTGTGTGTGTGAATGTGTGTGTGAGTGTGTGGTATATACACACATCTATGTGTGCATGGGGTGGGGGGTTGCATGTACCTGTGCATACAAGTGGAGAGTGCCACTCTTTACCTGGGACACAATTTCTCGGTTAGGCTGATCTTCCTATCTCTGCCCCCAGCAGAGCTCAGGTTGCAAGTGTGCATCAAATGTCTGGTTTGTTACATGGGTGCTAGAACCCAAACCCCAATCCTCATGACCACCCAGCAAGTGCTCTTAACCACTGAGCAAGCTTTCTAGCCCCAGCAACTTTTCATTGGGACCAACTAACCTTTTATCTGGGCTGCTACTAAAGAGTTGCCTCTCCCTCAGTTAATCCTTCCGGGAAATACTCTCACAGACCCACCCAAGACACGTCTCTTAGTTGATTCTTTTTTTTTTTTTTTTGGTCTTTTTGAGACAGGGTCTCAGCTGGCCTGGAACTCACAGAGATCCACCTGCCTCTGCCTCCCAAGTGCTAGGATTAAAGGCGTGGCAATCCACCATGCCCGGCTTTCTGAGTTGATTCTTAATTCAATCAAGCTGACCAAGATTAACCATTACAAAGAGATCAGTGTATCTATTGCTAATATTTTACCTACATAACAAATATGACATTTTATAAGGAAAAGACTGGAGAGAAAAAAGGATTGAAAACAATCTTAAGATGATTTTGGTAACATTTCAACTCGAACTTTTTTTTTTTTTCCTTTTTTTTGTGTGTGGTATTTTTGAGGCAGGGTCTCCCTTTTAGTACCAGCTGTCCTGGAGCTCGCTCTGTAGACCAGGCTGGCTTGAACTCACAGAGTTCCACCCACCTCTTCAACTTGAACTTTTAAAGGACCTTAATTCCATTAAATAAATTAATCTTGTATGACTCTAAAGCCCTTATTTATGACATGGGTCTGAAATCTTGCTGTCTGGCACATTGGTCTCTAAATGACTGACTCCTTGCAGCAGGAATTTCCTTGGACAGGAAGGTAGGGAGAGTTTCTAAATGGTCTCTAAACATGTCCCACCCTCTTCTCAACCCTGTTACTTGATAAGCTCTCACTCCTGTGATTTTGTTACAGTAGGCGGCACAGTGGACCTTAAGATAGGGAATTGACCAGGTGCCCTCATATAAGCAGTTAGGTGGTGGGAACTGGAGTGCTTTCACTGGCTGGCAGATGAAACTAGATGTGCAGACTGGGGTCTGTGGCATTGCTTCCTTGGTGATGGGTGGGGTGGGGGTGTTACACATAAAAACAACATGAGCAATCTTTTAAAGAGCTGAAAAATGCCCCTGGACCCAGCCAGAAAACAGGGACATTAGCCCTACAACTGCAAGGAATTGGTTTCTACCAAGAACTACAATGATCTTCTAAGCAGATTCTCCTATAGTGTCCTGTGAAGAGCCAGAGCAGCTGGCTCCCTGATCTCCGCTTTGTGGGACTCTAAATAGAGAACGCAGCTAAATCTGCCTGAGCCTCTGACCAACAGAACTGTGATATGGTACATGAATGTTGTTTTAAGCTGCTAAACGTGTGCCATTTTAAAATATGTTATTTTTATTTTATGTGTTTGAGTATATTGCCTGCACCTGTGTGTAAGTGCACCTGTGTCATGAAATGCCCACAGAGGTCAGAAGACGGGGTAAGATCCCTGGGAACTAGAATTACAGCCAGTTGGTAACTGCCATGTGAGTGCTGGGAATGGAAACCAGATCCTCTGCAAGAGCATCCAGTACTCTTTTTAAAAATATATGGGGCTGGAGAGATGGCCTAGCGGTTAAGAGCACCGACTGCTCTTGCAGAGGACCTGGGTTCGATCCCTAGCACCCACATGGCAGCTGAGAACCACCTGTAACTCCAATTACAGGAGAACTCCAGTTCCAGGGGAATCCACACCCTCTTCTGACCTCCGCAGCGTTGCACGACACAGGTGCACAAACCTACATGCAGACAGTACATTCATACACATAGATAAATAAAATAAAATAAAATAAAATACTTTTATTGATGTTTTGTGTATTTCATACATCATTTCTCAGTTCAATTTAGACATTTTCCCCTTTCCCTGCCCACCACCTCACCCCAGTTCATGCACTCTGCCATACATGACCTGCATTTTTCTCTCCGTTTCTCCAAAGTTTTTCTCTGCAAAGGTTTGTTGTCCTAGGCAGAATTCAACCACATCAGTCCATTCCTTGACCCAGTTCTCATGCTGCTATGATTCACTCCCAACTGTACCACTCCAAAGTATGCCCATATGTCATATATGTGCTAGAATTATGTCCTCCAGGAATAAACTATGTTAACTCGGTATATGTCCAGGAGTCCACATTTTTTCCTTTTAGTTTTATATTACTCTAAAATATGAATATATACCTTCCACCATATACATTAATTACCATGTCTGAAAGTAAGTGGTAAGTTAATTCTAGGGCTCATTATGAGATTCACATTATAACATCACAGTTGCTTTCAGATCAAAAGAAATATAACAATAATGTTGCTCAGCTTGCCTTTCAATTGTGGATTTGGAACCAGCATCCACAAATGAGGGAAACCATTCCCAGTTTCTTTTATTTTTGGGACTGTGTCACTTCACTTAGCATAATGGCTTTGAGTTCCATACATTTACCTGCAAAGTTCATGATGTTATCTTTCTTTACCACTGCATAGGACTCCATTGTGTAGATGTACCACATTTTTGTTATCCACCCATCAGTTGAGGGGCATTTGGGTTGGTTCCCACTCTTCGCTATTGTGAAAAGAGCTGCAATAAACATAGCTGTGCATATATCTTTGCAGTAGGATGAGTCTTGTGGCTATATACCCAGGAATGGTATGGCTGGGTCAGGTAGTAAGCTCATTTTGAATCTTTTCAGGGTTCTCCACACTGCATTTCCACAGTGGTTGTACGAGTTTACATTCCCACCAGCAGTGGATAAGTGTTCCCCTTTCCCCACAACCTCTCCAGCATTTGGTGTCTTTTTGTTTTCTTCAGTCTTAAAGGAGTGAGATGATATCTTAGAGTGGTTTTAACTTACATTTCTTTAATTATTACTGGTGTTGAATACTTTTTTTTTTGGTATTTTTGAGACAGGGTCTCCCTTTAGTCCCAGCTGGCCTGGAGCGTAGACCAGGCTGGCCTTGCCCTTAAACTCCCAGAGATCCACCTGCCTCTGCCTCCCGAGTGCTAGGATTAAAGGAATGTGCCACCATGCCTGGATGATGTTGAACACTTTTTAAAAAAATTTTATTTATTTCTGTATGTGTATCAATGTACTGTCTGCATGCAGGTTTGTGCACTCGTGTCGTGCAATGCCCCGGAGGTCAGAAGAGGGTGTCGGATTCCCCTGGAACTGGAGTTCTTCTTGAATTGGAGTTTCAGATGGTTCTCGGCCACCATGTGGGTGCTGAGTATCGAACCCAGGTCCTCTGTAAGAGCAGTCGGCACTCTTAACTGCTAGGCCATCTCTCCAGCCCCAATGTTGAACACTTTTTAAGATGTTTCTCAGCCATCTTTATTTCCTCACTGGCGAAGTCTCTGTTCAGCTCTTTACTCCATCTTTTGAGTGAGTCATTTGATTCTTGCTTCATTGTTTTTTTGGCTAGTTTATATATTCCTGGATGTTAACGCTCTGTCAGATGTATCACTTGTGAAGATTTCCTCCCACTCTGGGTTTTCTCTCACTTCCTTGATTTCTTTCTTTCTTTCTTTCTTTCTTTCTTTCTTTCTTTCTTTCTTTCTTTCTTTCTTTCTTTCTCTTTTTTTTTCTGTGCAGAAGCTTTTGAATTTGATGAGGTCCCACTTGTCAGCAGTTGACCTTATTTCCTGTGAGGCTGCTGTTTTATTTAGAAAGACTTTTCCTACTCCTATGTCTTGTAGAATGCTACCAACTGTTTCTTCTATCACCTTCAAGTTTCGAGTTTCATGTTGAGGTTTTTGATCAATTTGGAGTTGATTTTTGTACAGGGTGAGAGATTTATTTTTGTTCTTCTGCATATGGTGATCCAGTTTTGCCAGCACCATTTCCTGAGGACGCTATCTTTCCTCCAATGAGCTTTTTTGGCCCCTTTGTTGAATATGAGGTGAAATTGTATGAGCTCAAGGATGGATCTCCAATTTTGTTCCATTGGTCAATGGGTCTGTTTTTGTGCCAGTACCAGGCTGTCTTTATGACTATAGTCCTGTAGTATAGCTTGAAGTCTGGTAAGGTGATCCCCCCTGTATTGCATTTTTTTGCTCAGGGTTGTTTTAGCTATTGGGGTCTTTTGTCTTTCCATATGAATTTAAGGATTTTTTTTCCAGGTCTGTGAAGAAACTCTTGGGGATTTTAATTGGGATTGCATTCAATCTGTATTTTAATTTGGATAGAATGGACATTTTTACTATATTAATTTTTCCAATCCATGAGCATGGGAGGTTTTTCCATCTTTTGATGTCATCTTCAATCTCCTTCTTCAGGGGTTTAAATTTTTTGTTATAGAGTGTTGGTTAAATGTCTATCTATCTATATCTATCTATCTATCTATCTATCTATCTATCTATCTATCTATCTATCTATCAAATCTGTTGGTCCTTTAATCACACGTGGCTGTGCTTCTGGCAAGGAGGGGAGAAGGGACCGAAGGAAGTCACCTGATGAAAAATGAAAGAAAGACATGGACTCAGTGGGAAAAGGTCTGGAAGATAGACTCAATTTTATTCATGCCAGCAATGTGTTTATATTCTAAAGGCTACTGTGCTCTGGGCAAGGAAGTGGGGGGCAGGAGGAAGGGAAGGGTGAGCTACCTTGACTCCTGGGGGGGGGGCGTGTGCTGCAGAGCTCCTGTTTGTGCAACCAGTAAACTAGGGGTGTGACATTTTGCTCAATACCCTAAGGGAAAGGGGCCAACCAGTTCTGGAACTTTGAAGTGATAGGTGAGGCAGGAAAACACTGCAATATCCCAGACCTTTCAGAGCTATAGATAACTCACAGGGACAACTGAATGCCCATAGAGATATCAGATAACTCTCAGAAGTTCCTCTGGGACAGGTCTTACAGGTCCACCTTGAGTCAGGCAAAGTTTCATTCCTACAATAGATATCTCTGGTATCTTTGGTTAGGTTTAGTCCTAGGTATTTTTTTTTTTTTGAGGCTATAGTGAGTGGGAAGGTCTTCCTTATATTCTTTCTCCAGTTGCTTCTTGTTGGTGTAAAGAAAGGCTACCGATATTTCTAGGTTAATTTTGTATCCTGCCACTTTACTGAAACTCTTAATTGTTTCTAGGAGTTTTCTGGTAGAGTTTTTAGCATCCCTTAGGTAATCTATCATATCATCAGCAAACAGGGATAGTTCGACTTCCTCTTTTCCAATTAGTACTTCTTTAATTTCCCCTTCTTGACTTATTGCCCTAGCAAGTGTTTCAAGCACTACATTGAAGAGGAGTGGCAATAGGGGGCAGCCTTGCTGGATTCCCAGCTTTAAGGGGAATGGCTCTAATTTTTCTCCATTTAGAATGATGTTGGCTGTGGGTTTGTTGTATATGGCTTTGGTTATATTTAGGAATGTTCCCTTCAGTCCAATTCCCTCTAGAACTTTAAACATGAAGGCATGTTGGATCTTGTCAAAGGCCTTTTCTGCATCGATTGAGATTATTGTGTGATTTTTGTTTTTCAGTCCACTTATGTGTTTTATGATATTTATTGATTTATGTATGTTGAACCATCCCTGTATCTCTGGTATGAATCCAACTTGATCATGATGAATAATCTTTTTGATGTGGGTCTGTATGAGATTTGCAAGTATTTTGTTGAGAATCTTTGCATCTGTGTTCATTAATGAGATGGGTCTATAGTTTTCTTTTTTGGTTGTATCTTTGCCTGGTTTTGGTATTAGAGTGATGTTGGCTTCATAGAAGGAGTTTGGGAGATTTCCCTCTGTTTGTATCCTTCTGAATATTTTGAGTAGTATTGGTTGTAAGACCTGTTTAAGTGTTTTATAGAATTCTGCTGTGAAACCATCTGGGCCTGGGCTTTTTTTTAGTTGGGAAGTTTTTTATTACATCTTCAATTTCTTCATATATTATTGGTCTGTTTAAGCTGTCTATCTCTTCTTGGTTAAGCTTTGGTTATTCCCAGGATTTCAGATATTCATCTAGTACTCTTAACTACTGAGCCATCTCTCCAGCCCCATTTTGTATATGTGTAAGTGTGGTATGTGTGATTTATGTAGAGATGTGTGTGTGTGTTTGGGGTGGGGAAGCACAGATTCCTGTGCATACAGAGGCTAGAGGAGGATATCAGGTATCCTGTTCTACCAGACAGATTCTCTTACTGAACCTGGAGCTAGGCTGGTGGCCAGCAAGTCTCAGTAATTTTCCAGTCCCCACCAACCATAGCACTGGAGTTACACACACGTGGGATACTTGTGCAATAAGAACCACTGAGTTGTACTAGCCTATTACATTGCTACCTGGGTTGTATCATGGAGGCCAGTGGAGGGGGATCAAGACAGGATGTGTGCTTACTGGACTTCATTTGGGGGACCATGGGAGGGAAAGACCCCAATGTGGAGCAAAAGTGCAGGATTGATGGTTGTTTGGGATTGCCAAGGAGGAACCTTCCAGCACTTCCTTAAGGAAAACATGACATCTTTTAGGAAAACAAATCCTCCAATTCAAGTGATATGTATGTATGTATGTATATATATATATATATGTATATATATATATGTATATGTATATGTATATATATATATATGTGTGTATATATACTGTAACAATACAAGTTGGAGAGAACAACAAAAGAACTGAAAAAAAAAACTCTGGAAAGACTCAAAAAAGATGCAGAACATGTACGGCAGAGTGCAGGGACTCGGGTGGGGTGGAGGGCATGGAAAGGGAAGCGACTCTAGATTCGATTGAGAAATGATTTATGACTTATGGAAAAAGTTTAATAACAATAAAAAAATTTCAAAAAAAGAACAACTGAGCCATTTCCCCAGCCTTGTGCTAATTTTTGACACCACAACAAAACATTAATATTGTCACGAAAATTGTGGATAAAATATTTAAAGTAGGGGGACTGCAGGGGAGGGGGCATAAGATACTGAAATATAAGCTATTTCAAAAATTCTAAAGGCCAGAAATAAATCACACAAATATTGGCAAATACTGCTGCACAGGCCTACTTAATCTTGACAAACCACCATGTTTCTTTGTTTTCATTTCCACTAGGACATAAACACCACTTGGACAGCAACATTGACTCCTTTGTTCATCCCACCCCAATGCCAAGAACAGAGCTTGATTCCCAGCAGGCACTTAACGAACATTTAGAGAATAAACAAATAAATTATTAGAGCTAGAATTATATCAGCCAGTATTATACAACATTCAGCTGTTGGCAATTATTTATGCTTGAGTTCATTAGAAAGATTACAATAAACTTCTTTGAATGTGGAAATGGAGTTAAATTGGTCAAATCATTCAAAACATAGGCTTAATGAACAATGGAAAATAATAAAAGATATGTTAGTAATTTAAAATATGTATTTTTGTTTGTCCTCTCTAAAAATACAGATGAGGGAACTAGAGGCTACTAAGGTTAAATAATAAATATATAAGAGTTAAATTATGGGGCTAGCTCTAAATGTTTATCATAGAAAGTCCTTCAATCATACAAGAACCTACATTTAAAAGTGTGAAGCACTGCTGCTAAATCAGCTGTGCAAAGAGAAAGTAAAAACAGATTTTAAAAAGCAGGCTTCAAATTCACAGTTGATGGAAAATAAAATCAATTGGAACCTATTTAATTAAACAAAATGATATTAAATTCTATAAAACTACTATGTATAAGCTACTAATAGACATTCTTGGGGTTGTGGGCAAACATGCCTTGACTGTCTAGGAGTTTCAGCCATGGTAGGTAGGGCATAAAAGTATGAGCCCAATATATATAATATAAGCCAAGTGTGAGAGGTGCTATCATTGGGTAAAAGCAAAGGACCATGGAGTGAAACTGATGGAGAGAGAAGTATGTGGTTTTGTTTGTTTTTAAGATGGAGGGCTGAGGAGAGGCCTCTAGATGGAGCATTCATATAGAAGGTGTCATCTGGCATCATGACAGTGGTCACTGAGTAGAGATGGCCCATCTGAATCCTGTCCCTTGTCTCATGAGTGGCCCCCAGATCTATGTCTCAGAGATAAACTGTTGTATGTGTGTGCAGTGTTAGGACTGATCTCAGGTCCTTGTGCATGTGAGGAGCATGGGAAATATTCTACCCCTGAGCTCTACCACAATGCTCGCCTCAGACAGAAATATGTAGAAACTTCCTAGGCTGAAAGTTGTAGTTGATTGGTATTTTCCTACAACTCATGCTTATTCCTTTTCTGAAATAACATAGTGGATGGAACATTTTGAAAGTGTGAAAAATATAGGACTAATTTAATGAGACGACTGCTATATACGTGAGGGGCGTGAAGAGCAGCCCCCATCCACAGGCACTTTGTCATTTCTCTACTCCAGGCCAAGCCAGGTTCCTTCCATTTCAAGTGTTTTGTTTTGTTTTTTTTTAACATTTGTGGAATGTCTCTTCAAACTTAAATATAGAAGTGATGAAAAAGCTTGTTGAAATACACAAAGAATGTCTGAGAAAGAAGAGTTTGGTTCTTTAAATGCTGCTTTTGTTCATCAACTAGAAGCACATGGTGTATAGTAAATTTGATTACATCGCCCTCTAGTGGCAGTTTGAGGATTTAACGTGCAAGGCTCATTTCCCTTTAGATAGTTTCAGTCAACGTTTATCAAACATTTATTGAATGCTTGGCACTGATGAGGCTCTGAGGATACTTGGCTGATGAAAACTCCTGTCGATTTCTCAGTCTAACAAAATATTCCCTTCACCATAGCACAGTCTGAGAAAGAAAGAAGCTAGAATAGTAGGCACAAATGCAGATGAGTGCTCGGAGGGAGGTTGAGGCCCCCCTTGGGCATCTGGAAGGACTCTTCATACATCTTAGAAGCACTTTGAAAAATGCACAGTGCCATTCATGGTTCTGTGTCTTCCATGTGACAATCACAATGTGCTTCAGCCCAGTAAAGTCCTCCTGATTTCCCCAGTGTACCCACAAAATATTTTATAAACTTTGTGCAGGTTAGGTATTAGAAATACCGAGAAAAACTGGCGGACTAGGTATTTCATCACAGACAATGCTTGTGATATAGGCAAATGTTTTGGTCTCACTAAACTCCAGTTTTCTCATATGTGAAAAGATATATTAACACCCATCTCCAGGATTGTTGAAGGAATAAGTAAGAGTATAGGAGAGGTACCTAGAATAGAGAATAACCAGTAATGACTAGCTCCTTCCTCAGCTCCCATCATGTTGAAACAAGCACACTTCCACTTAAATTAAGGTCCAACAAAACAACTTTTCTGTGCCCAAATAATCAACATCAAGAAAGGGCCTTAGCATCTGAGACTCAGTATCCAATGCCTCATTTCATTGGCTCTTTGGGGAGCCCAGTTGTCAGGGCATCTTAACATTTCCTGTCCACTGATTATTGAGAATCTGCTCTGTGTCAAGGAGAGCTCTAGGATGAAAGCACTTAGCCAGCCGCCTCCCTTCAGAAGCCTTTGATCAGGAGGGAAGAGGCAGATGATAATACTAACTTTAGCTCAGCTTGACTAGTGCTCTGATGCAGGTAAGGAGAGGGCACTAAGAGGGCAAGAGGGGTGCGGAGGACTGAGGAAGTGTATGTTTCCAGGAATAGGAGACAAACTGTCGATGCTAAAAGACCAAGTCCAAAATCAAATGAATCTTCAAGGTCAGCACATGTCACAGGTGTTAATTATATGGTAGACTTAGTATGAAATAAATGTGTCCTGAAGCTCCGGTTACTGGAGTTTCTTTAAAATATTGCCTTTCTGGGCTGGAGAGATGGCCTAGCGGTTAAGAGCGCCGACCGCTCTTACAGAGGACCCGGGTTCGATCCCCAGCACCCACATGGCGGCCGAGAACCGTCTGAAACTCCAATTCCAGGAGAACTCCAGTTCCAGGGGAATCCGACACCCTCTTCTGACCTCCGCGGCATTGCACGACACGGGTGCACAGACTTGCATGCAGACAGTACATTCATACACATACAGAAATAAATAAAATTAAAATAAAAAAATATTGCCTTTCTGGGACTAGAGAGATGGTTCAGCAGTTACGAATACTTACAGAGGACCTGGGTTTGGTTCCTAGCACCCACATGGCAGCTAACAACCATCTGTAACTCCAGTTCCAAGGGATCTGACACCCTCTTCTAGCCTCCACAGGCAGTGTATGAAATGAGTACATTTACAGACAAAACACTCATACACACAAGATAAAATAAATAAATGCTGCCTCTATCTAAAGTAACAGCCATGTTCTAGCTAAGGACACAGCAAAATCATTAGTTAAATCGCCACTATGACTTGGAAAATCAGTAATTGCCTGGGGAGCAATGCTGCAACCAACACGGTTACGTGTGGACAGATATTTCCTGTGCTGCGTTTTCCTTGAAGCAATGTATGTGTTTTCTAGATCACAAAAACCTCCATTAGTTTAGTTCTTTTGAGAACACGATGAAGGGGTGTGCATGTGCCACAGCACACATGTTGAGCTCAGAGGACAACTTGATTCTTTCCTTCTACCTTTTTGTGGGTTCTGGTGATCAAACTCAGGTTGTCTGGCTTGCACAGCAAGTGCTTTTACCTGCCGAGCCATCTCAGCGCCCCGAAAACTGCCTTTAAAATGGGAAACTTTAACATTTGCCTATTGCTAAACAACCTGAGCTACAGTATGATGTATTTATTCATTCCGTCCTTGCCAGTTCCCTCTGAGCAGTCCAGCTGTTCAGCAGATGTAAAGGTCCTGGGCTTACGCCTCCCTTTTCTTAGCTGAAGAGGAAGCTCCAAAAATCAGAATGCCAATTGTTAGAGAAAGGGCATGGAGCAGTCCCTGCATAGGCTTCCAAGACGTGACGCAGATGAGGATGTGCTGAGAGAATGCAAGCAGATTTCTCCCTCCCTAATTGGGCAGGGTGAGTGATCCAGCCTTGATTACTGGCATGAACAACTAAACAACTGCATTTTTAGAGTCATTTCTGGGGTATGTCTGAATATGTGGTGTGTAGGATTTTTTCCTACAAAGATAATTTTAGCACTAAAAATGCATCAAACTATTTCAAATCCTGGCAAGTTTCAAAATATGAGTGGGTGACTTAGGAAAGGTCTATTCTGAGGAAGTCACAGTGGTGTCAGCACAATCCAAGAGATTTGGAAAAGAACACACACACACACACACACACACACACGCAAACACACACACACACACATACTCACTGAATCAACCTTTCTCTCTTTCCTCTCTCTGTTCTCTAACTTCTCAGAAATTAAAATTGATTTAACACATTGAGATTTAATTGGGTATTTCTTTTGAAAACCAAGGAATAAATTTACTTTGGCATTAGAACCAAACAGTTCTAACCCACAAAACTGAGGGCAGAGTTTGGCCTTAAAAAGTAGCCCATTGGAGCCGGGCGTGGTGGTGCACACCTTTAATCTTAGCACTCTTGGTGAGGCAGAGTAGGTGGACTTTGTAGGTTCACAAAGGCCAAGCCTGGGTCTACAGAGTGGAGTTCGCCATGACAGCCAGAGCTACAAGGAGACCCTGTCTCACCAAAAGACAAAAAAAAAAAAAAAAAAAAAAAAAAAAGTAGGCCATTGCAAGCTGGTGGCACATACCTTGGATAGGTCCCAGCACTCAGGAGGCAAAAGGCAGGTGGACTCTTGAGTTTCCAGGCCAGCTGGGTCTACAGAGAGTTCCAGGACAACTGGGGCTACAAGGAGACCCTGGTCTTCAAAAAGACCAAAAAAAAAAAAAAAAAAAAAGTATGACACATGGAGCAGGATTATTACTGAATGCATCTACCTTCCCCCTCTCCTCTCCTCTCTTCCCCTGTCCACTCCTCTCTTCCCCTCTCCACTCCTCTCTCCCCCCCTCCATCCTCTCTTCCCCCTCCACGCCTCTCTCCCCCTCCACTCCGCTGCCTTCCCCCTCCAAGCGCCTCTCTTCCCCTACTCCAATCTCTCTTCTCGCCTATCAACTCGCTCTTCCCCTCTCCACTGGCTTAAATTGAATTCCTTAAGCTTTTATCCACCTCAGTCTCGGTGGTTTGTTTCTTTATGCCCCTGGGAAAGAAACATTTTTTGCAGCACTAAGTGGGCATGACCTTGCCTTCCACCACGACAGTTGAGTACATCTGACTCAAAGCCAGAGCTTTGGTCAAGACAGGACAGTCTACTTCTCCTTTTGAAAAAATTAAATAAGGACAAATTACAACAGATGTCAATACACGGGTTTGACCCTAAAATGGCTGTGAAGTCAACGATGGAGCTGACAGCCTAGGCATGTGCTGGGGAAACAGAGAGAAGAAGGAAGATGAAGTGGGTAAGCACAGAGAAGGAAAGAGAAGTCTGCCCACCCCAGAGTGAGCAAGGCGTGGGACTGGTTCCAGATCACTGGGTGGTTCTCATGAGGCTTGTATTAGTTACTTTTCTGTTGCTGGGACAAAAGTGGATTACAGAAGAAAGAGTATATTTTGGCTTATAGTAGAGGGCTGGGGCGGTGGCAACAGGAAGTTGGAGCAGGAAGCTGAGACACCACATCTCCTCCTTAAACACAGACAACTGGAGGTGAGGTGGGCCTGTGAACTCTCAAAGCTCACTCCCAGGAAAGTACTTTTCCAGCAAGGCTGAACCCCCTAAATCTCCCCAAACAGGACCACCAACTGGGGAGCCAAGTGTTCACATACCTAAACCTGTGGGAGACATTGCTCATCCAAACCACTAGGGGGCTACAGCTCCAAACCGCCTTCTGGGAAATTCCCCTGAAGCCTGTAGTCACGGTCACCTCCACTTTTCACTTGCGCTAGTTCAAATGGATGTCTGTTTTATGATATCTTTCCGCTCTTTCCTCTTAGACCAAGGCTTCCCAGCCTTGGCATGACTGCATCTTGGACAAGATGATTCCTTGTTGAGAGAAAGGTCACTTGTGCATTGTGGGATATTTAGCAGCAACCCCACAGTAGACATCCAACACATCAGTGTCTGCCACTCTAGATTTCACAACTGTGATGTCCCAGAATCCTAAATCCCTGGCCCAGGAAGATGTTAGACATGGGGGGGGGTGTCTAACCGTAGGCAACAAGGGGATGCTGTGGTTAGGGGAGTGAGATGTGGGGACTGTGGTATGGAGAAAAGGCAGCACATCCCAGGAGCTGGTCAGACTTGGGACTGGTTGTCTAGGCACTTTGCACATTTGCTGCTTGTCTCCTAAGCAACTGTCTGATTTTGGCCTTTCTATTTCCCTGGAATCTGGTGGGAGACACGAGGCCAGCGCTGGAGAAATGGGGAACATGGAAGCAAAAATCCTCTAGGTGCCTTTAATACTCCAGTTCTCATATGGGAGGGCTTGAGATGGCCAAAAGCGCGGGTGGACAGTAGACCTGGAAGATTAAAAATGATACCGAGGCCATCATTCTCCCCTTAGAGACCAACTGCAGAGGAGACAGGTAAACTGAGGCCAGGCTTCAGAGAGGTATCCAGCAAGGCCTGGCTGGGATGCCCACAGTAAAGAGAAATCTCAGAAGCAATATCAGTGCGTGGGTGTCTACTGCACTTGTAGTTATTTTTAATTAATTAATTAATTAATTAATTAGTTTTTACTCCATGTGTATGTGTGTTATGCTTGCATGTATGTATGTGCACCGTTTTGTGCAGTGCCCACGGAGGACAGAGTGGGCTTTGGATCCCCTGGCACTGGAGTTACAGATAGTTATTTGCCACCATGTAGGTACTGGGATTTGAGCCCAGGTCTTCTGCAAGAGCAGCCAGTGCTCTTAACTACTGAACCATCACTCTAGCCCCTGCACTTGTAGTTTTTGTATTTAAGTTTGCATAGTTTCTAATAAAGGATTAAAACATTTAAAACCAAACAACAAAACAAATATATCACATATTCCCAAAGGCAAGGTCACCTCCAGGTGAGAACCACTGATCTAGGTTAACTCCTGCCCAGACTCTCAGTGCTGGTTACTTGTCTCAGCCCTAAGATACCACATAGGGCCTTTGACCTGGAAGCTTGCTCCAACTATTTCTCTTCTTTCTTCCTCAGCCCAGTTTTCTCTGCAGCTTTTCCTTTCAAGTTGGACTTGTCTGCTGCCTCTGTTTATTCTTCTCAACCCCAACTGATCAGATCTCCCCGTGGGGATCGCTAAGACTTACACTGATCTGAGATGAGCACTAGTTCCTTCATTCCTCAGTATACCCAACATACTCAAAGGACCCCCACCTCTCTCCATAACCTGTGTACCACTCTCCCTGCCTATTCATCTGTGCCTCAGGTTAGACTGAATGGGGGGGTGGTGGTGGTAAAGAGCAGACACTTTAACATCTAGGCTCAGAAAATTGATAGCCTTACTGGAATAGCAAATGTACTCATAAAACAACAGGAAACATCATGCACAAATATAACAAATTCTAAAGTGAACACAATTAAAGATCAAATAGGGGGAAAGTGAGACAGTAAGTTAAATAAATATTTACTTGAGCAATTATGACAGACATAGGGATTTTTTTGTTGGCTGACAGACACAGTTTAATAGTATGGAGAATATTTGCACTCAAGAAGTTTAGCTCTACTAGCCATGGTGGTACATGCCTTTGATCCTAGCACAGGAGGCAGAGGCAGGGGCAGGGGCAGGGGCAGGGGCAGGGGCAGGGGCAGGCAGATTTCTGTGAGATTGAGGCCAGTCTGGACTACATAGCAAGTTGCCCTAATTGCAGTAGTAGGAAGACCCTGTTACAAACAAACAAACAAACAAACAAACAAACGAACAAACGTACAACAACAAAAAACCCCAAACACCAAAGAAGTTGGTTGACTAAGATAACTATATAATGGGTTTGTTTTGCATGTTACAGAGGACAAATATGCAAGCTACAAAAGTAGCAGCATCAAACTGGCTTAAATGTACAGTCAACCTTCTATGCATGGAGCTTCTGCATCTGTGGATTTAACCAACTTCAGGCCTAAAATATTTAGGAAAAATTGTGTCAATAATGAAGATGTACAGATTTTTCCCCTTATCATTATTTCCTAAATATAACAGTACAGGGCACATGATATGGCTCAGTGGGTAAAGCTGCTTGCCACCAAGCCTCACGGCCTGAACTTGATTCTGAGTGGAAGTAGGGAAGCAATTCCTGAAAATTGTCCTCAGACTTCCACAAGCAGGTTGTGACACGTGTAGCCCTCACTCCAAAATAGATCTTAAAAATAAAGTTTAAAAAACAATTGCTCGCCTGACATTGTGGCACACACCTTTAATCCTAGCAGAGGCAGGCGGGTCTCTGTGAGTTCAAGGCCAGCTGGTCTACATAGTGAGTTCTAGGAGAGCTGGGGCTACAAGGAGACCTTGTCTCAAATAGACCAAAAAAATATAATAGTACAACTATTTACACAGTATGTTGTATTAGGTGGTACAAGTAGTCTAGAGGTCATTTAAACAATATAGGAGGATGTGCATAGATACCACACTCTATGTGATGGATTACAGCACTTGTGGATTTGGGTATTCTGAGGGCACGGGTACTGTAAGCAATCTCCAAGTTAACTGAGGGATGACTGCATATGTGATTCTTAGCATTCTCAGCCGAAGAACTGCATAATAAATACCATTTATTGAATGTATACAATGTGCCAATTATGTGTAGAAAATTTGATACTCTTTGACTTGGACAGGGAATGAGGTATTGAAAAGGACTTACATTCTTGAGACTTTGGACTTTTAGGTAAGGCCCCTGTCTTAGTTTCATTTCCTGTTACTGTGGTAAAATACTCTGATAACAGAAACTTAAGGATGAAAGGGCTTATTTGGCTCACGGTTCTAGGTTACAGCCCATCACTGTGGGGAAGTCAAGGCAGCATCACATCCACAGTCTGGAGCGGAGAGCAATGAATTCATACATGTGTGCTACTGCTCAGCTCACTTTCTTCCCTCACTCACTCTAGGGCCCAACCCATGAACCAGTGATGCCCACATTCAGGGTAGTACTTCCCACTTCAGCAAACTCAATTCAGAAAATCCTTTATAGGTCAGCCTCATCTACAGAATTCCTCACTGAGATGCCTTTCTCAGGTGTTTCTTCATGTGCGACGTCAACAAACAAAACTAATCATCACAACTCCTCCCCCAACTTGATACCCCAAATGTATCAGTGTCAATTATAGACTTCCATCCCTTGTCACCAAAGTGTTGTTTGTCTTATGTAAAATATAGCCCAACTTTGAAAGACCTCTAAGTCTAAAAATGTCAATACTTTAAAAGTCTGGAGTCTCTTAACTGTGAGTTCTTATAAAATTAAAAACAAGCTACATGCTTCCAACATATGATGACACAAAGAAAACATTCCCAATCGAACAATACATTTTAATCCAAAGCCAGCAGGACAGTCCCTGCAACTTCATGTCTGGCATCTGGGGCTCGTAATGTCATCGTCTAGACTCCAAAACACGTTGGCAGCTCTGCTCATCCAGCCCTGCCAGCAGCACACAGCCCTCCCTCAGGCTTAAGCCAGCTCTACTCCATGCCTGCAGCCTCCTTTACAGATGCTCATGGTTCTGCCATTGCCAATGTTCTGAGGTTCCCACAGCAGTTTAGATTTCAGCTCTACAGCTTCATGCTACGGTGTCCCAGGGCTCTCTGCAGGAACTCCAAACCTGCCATACAGTGCTTGGCTTCCACAGCTTCCCATGACCCTCAACCTTCCATCTTTAATGCCTTCAAACCAGTACCACTTGGATGATGATACCACGATCTTTGGTCAGCTTGAGATATACAGCCTAAGCTGACCCCAGGGAAATCCTTTCTGAAGCAGCTGCTTTCAAGGAGCAGGGAACCCCTTGAGCCTAGGCCTTCT